>JAWMAR010000314.1:516985-613903 GCA_036785375.1 Leucoraja ocellata | reverse complement strand
CTCCTCAGAGGCGTCTGATATTTCATGCAGCCCTTATGGGAAAACTGCTGTGGGACTTATATTTTTTGCCCACTGTGGCTATCCTCCAATCCCGGAGCCTGTCACTGTGGAGAAATTTACTCCAGCAACCGCTCCAGCCGACTTACATGCTCTCGGGCACTAGTCGATCGCGGGTGCTTTAATATATCGGACCGCTCCTGCCGACCTTGGTGCTCTCGGGCACTAGTCGCACGCGGTATTTCCCGCAGCCGGTCCCCATGCCTACGGGCACTGGTCGCTCCCGGCCTCCCGATATACTCATGCCGCTCCTCATGGTCCCGGTACTCACGGGCACCTCTACCCATTTAGGGTGAAGTTTGGCACTTGCTCCCTTATGGGAGATGCTGGTGCCGACATTCGTTGCTGCCTGCTGCTGGTCAGTAAACGGCAGCGACCTCTGTGTGGCGGCAGCATCTGTGTTCTGCACTGACATCCGTAGCTGGCTGCCTGCTGTTCAGAACACAGCAGCGACCTCTGTGGCTCTATACTGACGTCCGTAGCTTGCTGCCTGCTGCTCTTCAGCAGCGACGTCTGTAAAGAACAAAAGGTAAGGAAAAATTGTTCTTACCTGTGCTGGTTCTCAGCCTGCCGTTTGGGAGGAACGTCCTTCCTCCCGCAGCCCCTCGGACCCCGTAGCATAGGTCCTTGGGCTGTTGTCCGAGATTCAACCCGAGACATGTTGCTTCGCTTCCCGCCCGGCAGCAATGAATCTTGCCGGTGCGGGGAGCGACGTCGGGCACAGCTGTTTCCTCTCCGGAGGATTCGTGTGCCGTCGGCTGCTGCTGATATTGCTGGCTGCCCGCTGTCTCCACGGTTCTCCCCTCCAGCTTTCCCGCAGCTTCTTCATCCTGCGGTTTCCTACCTGCAAGGTAAGTGGGAAAAATTTGCAGTCTCTTACCTGCTTCTTTCCATTTACCTCTAGGGAGACGTCCTCTCCCATGTCTCACTCGTACAATGCGTGTATGCGATATGACACGCATGCGTCGTAAGCACGTGACTCCGAAGTAAAATTCTAAAAGGGTTGACGGTGGATATGCAATGGAAGACATTAAAGACTGCGTGGATGAACTACAAAAATTGTTCATCCCAGTTTGGCAAAAGAATAAATCAGGGAAGATAGTGCATCCGTGGATACAAGGGAAATCAGGGATAGTATCAAAGCGAAGGATGATGCGTACAAATTAGCAACAAAAAGCAGCATACCAGAGGACTGGGAGAAATTCAGAGACCAGCAGAGGAGGACAAAGGGCTTAATTAGGAAAGGAAAAATAGATTATGAAAGAAAACTGGCAGGGAACATAAAAACTGACTGCAAAAGTTTTATAGATATGTGAAAAGAAAGAGATTAGTTAAAACAAATGTACGTCCCTTGCAGTCAGAAACAGGTGAGTTGATCATGGGGAACAAGGATATTGCGGAACAATTGAATAACTACTTTGGTTCCGTCTTCACTAAGGAAGACATAAATAATTTGCCAGAAATAGCAGGGGACCGCGGGTCAAAGGAGTTGGAGGAATTGAGTGAAATCCAGGTTAGTCGGGAAGTGGTGTTGGGTAAAATGAATGGATTAAAGGCCGATAAATCCCCAGGGCCAGATAGGCTGCATCCCAGAGTACTTAAGGAAGTAGCTCCAGAAATAGTGGATGCATTAGTAATAATCTTTAAAAACTCTTTAGATTCTGGAGTAGTTCCTGAGGATTGGCGGGTAGCAAACGTAACCCCACTTTTTAAGAATGGAGGGAGAGAGAAAACGGGAATTACAGACCAGTTAGTCTAACTATGGTAGTGGGGAAACTGCTAGAGTCAGTTATTAAAGATGGGATAGCAGCACATTTGGAAAGTGGTGAAATCATTGGCAAAGTCAGCATGGATTTACGAAAGGTAAATTATGTCTGACGAATCTTACAGAATTTTTCGAGGATGTAACTAGTAAAGTGGATAGGGGAGAACCAGTGGATGTGTTGTATCTGGACTTTCAGAAGGCTTTCGACAAGGGCCCACATAAGAGATTAGTATACAAACTTAAAGCACACGGTATTGGGGGTTCAGTATTGATGTGGATAGAGAACTGGCTGGCAGACAGGAAGCAAAGAGGGACTTCCGGTGGCGCTATGGAGACTTAAGTCCAGCGCCAACCAGCTCCGTACCGAGGAAGTAAAAAACGGGAGAAAATCGGGACCTACCTGCAGCGATCGTAATCTGAAACGGCAGCCTGCGTGACGTCATCAGGCCTGCGACTTAAGGTATGTCTCTACAACACACCCCCCCCCCCCCCCCGTGGAAAAAAATCGGGTAAAGGAAGACCCCAGATGGAAGAGGAAGGCCCTACAGAAGCCTCGGCCTCAGTTACAGCGATGGTCCAGGAAGATCTTCCAAAGAAAATTAAAGGGAGAAAATCGGAAATGGATGATCTTAAAATCTTTCTGGCTGCTGAAATGAAGACTTGTCTGGCTGCTGAAATGAAGACTTTTGGAGAGAAATTTCAAAAGGCACTAGACACCTTCAAGGTAGATTTTAGAGCAGAAATGCTCGTCACAGTTCAACAAATGCTTGAAAGCTGGAAGAGGACGAGGGAGGAAGAGGTCAAAGACCAGATGGAAGTGATGGAAGCCAGACTTGTTTCGGTGGAAACAAATGTTCAAACAAAGGTGGACCCCATTCGCCACGAACTTGATCAACACAGAATAGCGATAACCGAGCTTGAGAAATGGGCGACGACAAGTGCGGAAACAGTAAGTCAGCTCCTTACTGAAAACCAACGCCTCTCAAACATGGTGAGCAAATTAAATGATAAATGTATTGATCTGGAGGGGCGTCAAAGACGTAAGAATCTAAGAATTATAGGGGTGAAAGAAGGAAGCGAGAGGGAAATGGGCACTCGGGATTTCGTGGCAGACCTACTACATAAAGTCTTAAAATTGGATCACAAACCTCTACTCGGCTGAGCCCATAGAGCGCAGCGACGTCGTACACAAGATGATGCCCATCCAAGACAAATTATTGTAAAAGTCCTACAGGATCATGAATTTGATGAGATAATGAAGAAAAGTGTTCGGAGCGGTCAACTTCTTTTTGAAGGCGTGAGATTTAGCATTTACCGAGATTACTCGACAGAGGTCTTCAAGAAAAGAATGCTGTTCAATGAGACCAAAAGAATATTGAAGAGTGTACCGGATTTGAGATACAGCCTGCTCTATCCCGCAAGGCTAAGAGTCACCTACAATTCCAATGAGTTCTTTTTTACAGACCACGAAAAAGCACTCGAATACGCCAAGGAAGTCGGTAACGTGCCCCCAGACTGAAGAATCTACATCACTCCTTAGGAGCCATGGACTAAGATGACCGTCAGATCTAAAAGGACCTTTAAAATTTGTTCAAGAGCTTTAAAGACACTTGGAAACCGAAAATGATGGAGGACATTGGATAAAAACTGTGATCTTTCGAGGGTTTTTCCCTCTTTTTTCTCTTTTTTGTTTTGGCTCTTTTTCGTATACTAATCATTACTATTATATGTAAATTCATATCTAACTATATAGGTAACAACTAATACTTATTAAATATCCTTATTTCCACTAAAATTATTAACATTATCAATTCTTATAAAAAGTTAATACGGTATAAGATGGATAACAATGATCAATAATTAATAGTCTTTGATAAATGAAGAAAGGAATTACATACTATAGTATATAGAAAGATATGTAAGAGGTAAATTAACCTATATCATAATTAAGATTGACGGGTTTCCTTTTCTTTTTTTCGCTCTATTTTTCAATTTAAAATCATTTTGCTGTCTTGAACCTTTCTGCAGGGTTACGTGTTGATACTAGTATGCATGTGGGTATGTATACATATATATATATATATATATGCGTGTACGTAGGTAGGTGCATATATATTGTGTGGGTACGTAGGTAGGTGCATATATATTGTGTGGGTATAAGTATGACTAGGTAAATAAGTTTGATACTCCAAAGAAGTTGATTGAATGTTAAATATAATTTCCTTTTTTTTTTTTTTTTTTCTTTCCTCTTCCTCGGGCACGGAGCTGGGAATTTTTCGTTTTACAAAGGCTACGGAAGTCTTTAGAATTCTAGCCACGTTAGTGTGGCTATCACTAACTACACTAATTGTAGATGTAGTTCTTTTTTCTTCACCCTACACTAACCAACCCTACCACTTTTCTTTCTTTAAATATTTCTCTAACTCAAGGTTTGAATGGAAAAACAAGACCCAAGCAAGGAGATATGATCGGAAGAATGATGTATTCGAATTTAAATTCATCTATCTGAGGTTTGGGAGCAGGGTCAGGTTCTATGTGTTGTTCCTTCTGCCCGGTTATAGACCACCTCAGATGCAATATGCAAGATGCTAACATGACAAGAAGGGGTCAGGGAATAACATTTTGTAGTTGGAATGTCAAGGGAATCAATGAACCAATTAAGAGAAGTAAAGTTTTGGCACACCTAAATCTAATCAAATCAGATATAATATTCTTCAAGAGACACATCTTAAAAGGAATCTCAACACAGACTTAAAGCTAAGTGGATCGCTGAATCATATCATTCCTCTTTTTCCCACAAGTCAAGAGGAGTTGCAATAGTAATTCGTAAAGGAATACCTTTTGCGACCTCTTCAATAATAGTGGATATTGATGGCAGATATATTATAGTGGTTGGAGAGTTAAATGGAGAAAAAGTGATCCTTCTTAATGTTTTGGGCCTAACTTCGATAACCCCACTTTTTTTAACAAAACATTTAATAAAATTCCTGAATTTGCACAATACAAATTAATAATTGGAGGAGACTTCAATTGTACATTAGACCCATACTTAGATAGATCATCAAGGCAAAAAAAAGCAACATCCAATTCAAGTGTATTTTTAAATTCATTTATTAATACCACTAATATTAAGGATATCTGGAGAATAGAAAACCCAACCGGACGGGAATATTCATTTTATTCACCAGTACACAAAACATACTCAAGAATAGATTATTTTTAGTTGACTCTACGTTTATTCCATTTACTTATAATTCAAAATATCATAACATCATAATCTCAGATCACGCACCGGTAACATTCATGATTAAATTAAATGGAATGTCCGAGAAACAAACATATTGGAGACTTAACCCACAAATCTTGAACGAAAGATCATGCCAGGAATATATTATTAAACAAATCCAAATATTTTTTGAGGTAAATGACAACCCAGACACACCTGCTTCTCTTATGTGGGA
The DNA here is from genome assembly GCA_036785375.1 of Leucoraja ocellata. NCBI lineage: Eukaryota > Metazoa > Chordata > Chondrichthyes > Rajiformes > Rajidae > Leucoraja > Leucoraja ocellata. The sequence continues at coordinate 608,620 of JAWMAR010000314.1, read as the reverse complement.
GACGTTTAAAGCGTATGTTCGAGGTACATTAATCTCTGCCCAAGCATTTTATAATAAAGAAAACAGGATTAAACAACAAGCACTGGAAAGTGAAATTAAGCAACTAGATATAGAAAATGCGAGAACACCATCTACGTTAAAACATAATAAAATTGCTGTACTGAAATATAAATTAAATAAAATGTACTCAGAACAAGTAATAAAACTTTATCAAAAAACCAAACAATTACAGTTTGAATTTGGAGACAAACCACAAAGACTATTAGCACGCCAGCTGCGAAAAATGGAAGGGGAAAAAATAATTCATAAAATTAGAACAGAGACAGGAGAATTATTAAAAATGCCCAAGGATATAAATGATAGATTTCTACAATACTATCATAACCTTTATTCAACTAAAACTGTAGCACAATCAGAAGGAATAGCAGATTTTTTAATAAAATGTAACTTAAAAGGTTTAGATTCAAATGATAGAGAATTATTAGAAAGGGAAATTACGATAAAGGATATTGAGGAGTCTATTGGCTCTCTAAAAAATGGTAAGGCAGTAGGGCCAGATGGTCTAGGTTCCGAATTTTACAAAAAATTTCATGATTTGCTGTGCCCACGCTTGCAAAGACTATATGATTATATCTATACCCAACAGAAACTCCCAGACACCTTAAATGAATCTATAATAACGCTTATTCCTAAAGCTGATAAAGATCCGGAAGATCCGGGATCATACAGAGCAATTGCACTTCTGAATACAGACCAGAAAATACTAACTAAAATACTAGCACGTAGATTAAGTACAGTGATGAATAAATTAATACACCCTGACCAAACAGGCTTTATTCAGAAACGGTATTCATATTATAATCTAAGAAGATTATTTAATATTATATATACCAAGAGAATTATTAATGAAGATTTAGCAATAATCTCACTTGACGCTGAAAAAGCATTTGATCAGGTCGAATGGCCTTATTTATTTTCGGTGATGGAAAAGATGCAGCTAGGGGAGAAATTTTGCACATGGATAAAACTGTTATACACAAATCCTACGGCTAGAATACTTACCAACCAAAGACTGTCAACTAAATTCAGTCTATCTAGAGGTTGTAGACAAGGATGCCCGTTATCTCCATTACTATTTGCACTTGCTATTGAGCCACTTGCAGAAAGAATTAGGGGGCATCCGGAAATATATGGGTATAACACTAAAGACACAGTGAATAAAATTTCTCTATACGCAGATGACGTATTAATTTACATCACAAAACCAGAAATTAGTATCCCAAACCTATTAAAACTAATAAACCAATTCGGTGCACTTTCAGGATACAGAATAAATTGGAATAAAAGTGAAATTATGCCAATAAGGGAACATAACAAACAGATAATACAACAATTCCCATTTAAAGTAGTAAATGAAAAATTTAAATATCTAGGTATCTATGTAACTAAGATATATACATCATTATTTAAAGCAAATTTCCCCCCATTATTGAATAAATTACATAAGAATATCCAATACTGGAAAACATTACCTATTTCAATGGTTGGCAAAATTAATGCCATAAAAATGATTTTTTTACCGCAAATATTATACCTTTTCAGACGATTCCGATATACCTGGCAAAAAACTTCTTTAAAAATTGGACTCTATTGTTAATGATTTTATCTGGATTATAAGAATCATAGATAAGCAAAAGACACCTGTGTAAATCAAAAAATAATGGGGCTTGGTTTTACCTAACTTTTTGTTTTATTTCTGGGCAGTTAATATTAAAAATATGAATTTCTGGTTGGGAGAAATAGACCAGCAACCAGACTGGTTAAAAATGGAAAAGGAAGATTGTATGCCTTATGATATTGGTTCGATATTATTTGCTACGTCTAAATTAAACAAGAAATTTTACAGGGAAAACCTATAATATTTAGTGCTATAAGAATTTGGAAACAATTAAAAAAGACATTAAAATTAGATAACTTATCTCTTTTTCTTCCAATTATGAATAATTCATTGTTTAAGCCTTCATGTTTAGACGGGGGTTTTACACAATGGAAGAATTATGGAATTAAAAATATGGGACACCTTTACAAGGAAGGCTCTTTTTGACATTTCAGGAATTGCAACAGATTTATGGACTTCGAGGAAATGATTATTTCAGATATCTTCAACTTAGAGATTATGTTAAATCGAATTCTAAAAATTTTCGAAATAGAAACCCAGAGATTCTTGATGCATGTTAGAATAAGCATCCTAATACAGAAAAATTAATATCTTATATATATATAATATCTTATTAGACAGTGACATTCCTTTGACGGACTTACACAGACAAGCATGGGAAAAAGAATTAAATCAGGTAATAACGAAAGACACTTGGGAAGAAAGTTTACAACACATACATCAGTGTTCACTAAACGCAAGACATTCTCTAATACAATTTAAAGTAATACATAGGTTACATTACGCCAAAACAAAATTACATAAAATTTTTCAACATATCTCACCTATATGTGATAAATGTCAACATTTAGAAGCTACGTTATCGCACATGTTTACAAACTGTACAAAATTAAAAATTTTGGGTAAATATTTTTAGTATAATATCCAAAGTAACCAACACACAACTGGAACCAATCAAAATTAATAATACTCGGAATATTAGAATTAAATCAAACACTTAGAATAACACAAAGAAACTTTATCGATTACAGTTTAATAACAGGAAAAAATTAATCCTAAAATTTTGGAAAGGCCCTACGGCCCCCACAATCAAAATGTGGATTATAGAAATGACGGAGACCTTAAACGTGGAAAGAATCAGATTTTCCCTGTTGGACAACAGGATTATTCGTTGGAATATGGTCTCCTTTTATTGATTACTTAAAGGGTCAGAATAGTTCAGCACAGGAACCTGACTAGCAACGGACTAAAGATTGGATGAAATGCTATACTCCGAAATGTACGAACATATCTCGAATGATGTTTTTAAACTCTAACAAATTTTTCCATTCTTCTTCAATTACCTCTTTCACTCCTCTTCTTTTTTTTTTTATTTTAGCTTTCTTTTTCCTTCTCTCTCTCTATTTCATCTATCCCTTTAGTTCTATCTAGTTATAAAAAAAAACGAAGAAAATGCAAAAAGTATTGGAGACAATGTAATAATAACTGACAATATTATCATTTAAAAATGTAAGACAGTAATGATGTAATGGATTATGTACCTATCTCCAATACAAAAAAAAATTAAACAAACAAGGAAGCAAAGAGTACGAGTAAACGGGTCCTTTTCACAATGGCGGGCAGTGACTAGTGGGGTACCGCAAGGCTCAGTGCTCGGACCCAGCTATTTACAATATATATTAATGATTTGGAAGAGGGAATTGAAGGCAACATTTCCAAGTTTGCGGATGAGACTAAGTTGGGGGGCAGTGTTAGCTGTGAGGAGGATGCTAGGAGGCTGCAAGGTGACTTGGATAGGCTGGGTGAGTGGGCAAATGTATGGCAGATGCAGTATAATGTGGATAAATGTGAGGTTATCCACTTGGTGGCAAAAACAGGAAAGCAGACTATTATCTGAATGGTGGCCGATTAGGAAAAGGGGAGTTGCAACAAGACCTGGGTGTCATGGTACACCATCATTGAAAGTAGGCATGCAGGTGCAGCAGGCAGTGGAAGAAAGCGAATGGTATGTTGGCATTCATAGCAAAAGGATTTGAGTAGAGGAGCAGGAGGTTCCACTGCAGTTGTACAGGGTCTTGGTGAAACCACACCTGGAGTATTGCGTACAGTTTTGGTCTCCAAATCTGAGGAAGGACATTATTGCCATAGAGGGAGTGCATGTGCAGAAAACTGATTCCTGGATGTCAGGACTTTCATATGAAGAAAGACTGGATAGACTTGGCTTATACTCGCTAGAATTTAGGAGATTGAGTGGGGATCTTATAGAAACTTACAAAATTCTTAAGGAGTTGGACAGGCTAGATGCAGGAAGATTGTTCCCGATGTTGGGAAGTCCAGGACGAGGTCACAGCTTAAGGATAAGGGGGAAATCCATTTGAGAAAACATTTTTCACGCAGAGAGTGGTGAATCTCTGGAACTCTCTGCCACAGAGGGTAGTTGAGGTCGGTTCATTGGCTATATTTAAGAGGGAGTTAGATGTGGCCCTTGTGCCTAAAAGGATCAGGAGGTATGGAGAGAAGGCAGGTACAGGATACTGAGTTGGATGATCAGCCATGATCATATTGAATGGCGGTGCAGGCTCGAAGGCCGAATGGCCTACTCCTGCACTTATTTCTATGTATGTATCTATGACTGTGTTCCACATCCTGAATGATCTTCAGATGATGCACCCACTGGCTTGTTTTTATATGTTGTGCTTTAGTTTCAGTGACAGAATGGTTTGAGAATCTCAATTCCACTCTGGGGGCAAGTGGTGGATGGAGAGGAACACCTCACTAACTAGCTACAGTTCCATCCATTTGCCTTGCCAACCACCATGTACCCAATTTGTAGGAGAATCTGTAGTTCACTCTTTCCAAAACTGAAGGAAAAGCATCCAATTGTGTCTGTGTGCATATGCGTACATTGTACTGGAACATGTAGAACAAGGTGGGTGGAGAAATGTGTAGAACGGCCATGATCAAGTAGAAGGGCAGAACCTATTCGTGGCACAATGGTCTTCCCCATTATATTTTTGGGACCAATTTGGTGGGGCTCTGACAGAACAAAAGATGTCAGCATATGGACTTTATTAAACCATAGGAATTGAAATCACCGCTTTGCAACGATCTAACACACTCTACACTTCCATTGTGGCAAAACACAGAATCTGTATTGAAATGATAGTGGGCTATCTCTAACTAGAATTAGATTGGAAATGAGGAACATACCATTTGTTGCCCCAGAGATAGTTAGAACTCAGCTATCATTTCTGCACATGGCATGTGTATTTCCCCTTCGTGTTGATTCACTTCATCTTTGGTTACAGCCACAAGTGACCCAGTTTTCATCTGGGGAACGTTACACTCAAGATAAGAACCAACACTTGCGCAAGAAACTGAATGAAGAATTGCAAAAATTCCCACTATGAAATAATGTATTGTGACCCTGAACAAACTGTGAAAATCAAGAGCTCCAGCCACAGAGCCATTCAGAATAATTTAAGCCATAATAAATGTGGGAATCATCAAATGCATGAGGTGATTGAGGCACTGTGAGCCTCAACTCCATGCGTTTGCGAGGATAGTGAGGCTCTGTGCAAATCTTGGAAGGGCAAAAACTATTTCACACCAGTCACCTCAGAACTCAAGGCCTTCTGGATCTGCCTTCTGCTAAACATTTTACCTCTCATTCCCATAATGACCTTTCTGTATTGAAGCACAAACTGGAGGAAGGTCATCTCATATTCTACTAGGGTAGCTTGCAACCTAATAGTATGAACATTGGATCCCCCCCCTTCCCCCCTCCCCCCCCCCCTTTTTTTTGTACCCCCTCATCCCTGGGCCCCACCTGGATGCACATCAATTTCTCCTTTCAGGCTAAGAATCAAAAGTCAAGAATATTCAATTTCATGGCAATGAAATTCTTAATTGCACCAGCTTAACTGTCTCATTAAAGCAATGACACACAAACAAATAATAATCAACACATAACAGTGATACTAGACAACAAAAATTGTGCAAAACCAAAATATGTGATGTTATAAAAAACTTTATAAAACATCATAGTTACTGAAGTAGTGGTTAGTGTTTGCTGTGTTCAAGAGCCTGCATGATTTGCAGCCTCCTGTACCTTCTTCCCAATGGTGGTAGCAAAATTATAACATGGAGAGGATTGTGTGGGTCTTTCATATTGGCTGACTTTTTGAGGCAGTACCTGTTCTGAACCGGGCAGAACTGTGATGTTTCAGGTCGAGACCCTTCTTTAGACTGGAAGGGTCTCACCCGAAACGTCACCCATTCCTTCTCTCCAGAGATGCTGCATGTCCCGTTGAGTTACTCCAGCTTTTGTGACTATCTTTGGTTTAAATCAGCATCTGCAGTTCCATTCTTACAGATCCATTCATCTCTGTATCCTTCATTCATAAATTCATGGAGCAGAATTAGGCCATTTTGCCCATCAGGTCTACTACGCCTTTCAATCATGTCTGATCTATCTTTCCTTTTCAACCCATTTTCCTGCAGTTGCCCCTGACGCCCATATTAATCAAGAACCTATCTACCGCTGCTGAAAAACATCTATTGATTTGCCTCCATAGCCGTCTGTGGCAATGAATTCCTCAGATTCACCACTCCGACTAAAGAAATTCCTCATCATCTCCTTTCTACAGGTATACCCCGATCATTCTGAGGCTATGGTCCTAATTTCTCCCACCAGTGGAAACATCTCCCCACATTCACTCTATCCAGGCCTTTCATTACTCCGTAAGTTTCAATAAGGACCACCTTATCCTTCTACCCTCATGCAAGTACAGGTCCAGTGCCTTCAAATGCTCATAATATGTTAACCCACTCATTCCTGGGATCCTCTCCATGCACTACATCGCTCCTCAGTAATGGGCCTAAACTGCTCCCAGTACTCCAAATTTGGTTTGACTAGTGCCTTATAAAGCCTCAGCATTACGTGCCTGTTTTTGTATTCTAGCCCTCTCGAAATAAATGCAAGCATTGCTATCACCAACCTTACTACCTGCCTTCTCTCCATACCCCTGATCCTTTAGCCACAAGGGCCACATCTAACTCCCTCTTAAATATAGCAATGAACAGGCCTCATTTACCTCCTGTTGCAAAAAAACCCAGAGATTTTGGTGAAAAATGTTTTCCTCATCTCGGTCCTAAAAGATTTCCTACTTATCTTTAAACTGTGAACACTTGTTCTGGACTTCCCCAACATCGGGAATAATCTTCCTGCATCTAGCCTGTCAACCCCTTAAGAATTTTGTAAGTTTCTATAAGATCCCCCTCAATCTTCTAAATTCTAGCGAGTACAAACCGAGTCTATCCAGGGTACACAAAATTGCTGGAGAAACTCAGCGGGTGCAGCAGCATCTATGGAGCGACGGAAATAGGCTACGTTTCGGGCCGAAACCCTTCTTGAACAAGGGTTTCAAGAAGGGTTTCGGCCCGAAACGTTGCCTATTTCCTTCACTCCATAGATGCTGCTGCACCCGCTGAGTTTCTCCAGCATTTTTGTGTAGCTTAGGTTATTGTTTGGGGCAATTATAGCTCTGGAGGAAATTGTATTTGATATGGCTGTGTTGAAGAATGGGAAGCTGAATAAGGGGCCTCTTCTTAGGCCATCTGCTCTGTCTATGTGGCACATTTTTGAGCTCTGAATGTGACATAAAGGTGAAGAGTTATGGCTTGTTATGCTAGGTTTGAGACATAATTCAAGGCTGAGAGATGATAGACTGCAGTTAGCCTTGGCTGTGTACAATTATTATGTGTGATAAGGAATAATAATAATAATAATCTTATTTATATAGCACTTTTCAACAAAACCAGTATTTGAACCAAAGTGCTTTACATAGATTGATTAAATTAATTGAACAAATCAAATGTCAATATATCCATACAAAACAAAAGAGAAAAAAGAAAAAGACACAGAACAGTACACTATAGAAATCAACATGAAACTTCCCCCCACAGCAGAATTCACTGTGAGGGAAGGCACTAAAAATATCCAGTTCTCCCCCTCATAGTCCACCCGAGGTCGGGGTCTATATGTGGCCTCCTCAGCCAACTCGATGTTCTCAGGCCCTCTGCCGCGAAGCTGGATCATCGGCGTCGGGTGAACATTCTTCAGCGGCGTGGACTGAAGCGGCCGCTTCCTCCCTGAAGACTGCAATGTCCAAAGTTCTCAGGCCGCGCTGGCCGGACCTCTGACACTGGCGAACTCGGACACCAGGCCCCGCGGTGTTGAAATCCAGTGCCGCCCGCCCGTGGCTGGACGCTCTGCAGCCGCAGCTCAGCGATGTTGCAGTCGGCGTTCCCAGTGCCCCGGAGCTTACCCGAAGGAGATCCGGTAAGCCATCGCCCGCTCCGAGTTGGTGTTGCTGTCCCAGCATCTGCACCACTGGCGAAGCTGTAATCCGGCAGGAAATCGTCGCTCCAGCGCTGCTTCAGCTCGATGGTAGGCAGCACAGAGAGGACGAAGAAGCGGTTCGGAGAAAACCGCATCTCCGACCAGGTAGGACTGGATTAAAACAGTTCCCCTCTCCCCCCCCCCCCCCACCCACCACATAAAAGAAGACTTCCAATTAAAAGTTCCCACGGACAGGACTAAAAATAAAAAATAAAAAAGGGAGAAAGGACGGACTGCAGGAGGAGCAGCCATACACAACGGCGCATAAGATGTAAGAGAAGGAATAGTTGCTTTGAGAATAATTAGATTGAGGGAGCAGGTTTATAGAAGGTTGAAGCAGGTGGAATTCTGACGTAATGGTCTGAGATGTAGTCTCTTGTGTTCTGCCTGGTACATGAGATTGGAAATCCTACTTCCCGATAACAGGAAAGGCACCAAACTTATATTAAGTAAATTGACAGATTTACGACCATGTATGCTTGGTTGGGATGTGAATGGGTTTGAACTTAGAAACTGTTATTCAGCAAACTTATATAATTAATGTTTAAAGACATAGGTAAAAGTATTTCAAACTGTGAAATTATAGTGAAACAATTTATGAAATGTATTGGCTTAATAGAAAGATACACTTTAGACATAGAAATTGTTTAGATTTATAGAAATATCTTTCTCTTGGTATAGAAAGTGTGTATTAAGGTGATCATTGTATGTATCTTATATTTTGAGGAGTGGTCTTTGATAAGAGCCTACTGGGGTTTTGCTGTGTAGAAATAAAATAAGCAAAGTTACAAAGTTATTAGACAGGCAAACAAAGGCTGTAATGAGGTCAGGGAAGGGGGATCATGTGACTGAAGTTGACTCAGATGATTGGTTACCAGCTTGTCATACCCTCTGTATCTGAAATGTCTAATACCTCCCTGCTCCTATACTCAAATCCTTTTGCTATGAATGCTAACATACCATTTGCCTTCTTCACTGCCTGCTGCACCTGCATGCCTACTTTTAATGACTGGTGTACCATGGCACCCAGGTCTCGTTGCATCTTCCCCTTTCCTAATCGGCCACCATTCAGATAATAGTCTACTTTTCTGTTTATGCCACCAAAGTGGATTACCTCACATTTATCCACATTATACTGCATCTGCCATTCATTATTCCACACACCCAGCCTATACAAGTCACCTTGCAGCCTCCTAGAATCCTCCACACAGCTAACACTGCCCCCCAGCTTCATGTCATCCGCAAACTTGGAGATGTTGCCTTCAATTCCCTCGTCCAAATCATTAATATATATCGTAAATAGCTGGGGTCCCAGCATTGAGCCTTGCGGTACCTCACTAGTCACTGCCTACCATCGTGAAAAGGACCAGTTTTCTCGTACTCTTTGCTTCCTGTCTGCCAGCCAGTTCTCTATCCACATCAATACTGAACCCCAAATACCATGTGCTTTAAGTTTGTATACTAATCTCTCATGTGGGACTTGTCGAAAGCTTTCTGAAAGTCCAGATATAACACATCCACTGGTTCTCCCTTATCCACTCTACTAGTTACATCCTCGAAAAATTCTATAAGATTCGTCAGACATGATTTACCTTTCGTAAATCCATGCTGACTTTGTCCAATGATTTCACCACTTTCCAAATGTGCTGCTATCCCATCTTTAATAACTGATTCTAGCAGTTTCCTCACTACCGACATTAGACTAACTGGTCTGTAATTCCCCGTTTTCTCTCTCCCTCCCTTCTTAAAAAAGTGGGGTTACATTAGCTACCCTCCAATCCTCAGGAACTACTCCAGAATCAAAAGAGTTTAGAAAAATGATCACTAATGCATCTGCTATCTCTGGGGCTACTTTCTTAAGTACTCTGGGATGCAGCCTATCTGACCCTGGGGATTTATCCGCCTTTAATCCATTCAAATTACCTTACACCACTTCCCGACTAACTTGGATTTCATTCAGTTCCTCCATCTCATTTGGCCGGAGCCCCCTGCTATTTCTGGAAGATTATTTATGTCTTCCTTAGTGAAGACAGAACCAAAGTAGTTATTCAATTGATCTGCCATGTCCTTGTTCCCCATGATCAATTCACCTGTTTCTGACTGCAAGGGACCGACATTTGTTTTAACTAATCTTTTTCTCTTCACATATCTATAAAAGCTTTTGCAATCAGTTTTTATGTTCCCTGCCAGTTTTCTTTCATAATCTATTTTCCCTTTCCTAATTAAGTCCTTTGTCCTCCTCTGCTGGACTCTTCCACTAATTTCTCCCAGTCCTCTGGTAGGCTGCTTTTTCTGGCTAATTTGTACACTTCATCTTTTGTTTGATACTATCCCTGATTTCCCTTGTTATTCACGGATGCACTACCTTCCCTGATTGATTTTTTTGCCAAACTGGGATGAACAATTGTTGTAGTTCATCCATGTAGTCTATAAATGCCTTCCATTGCATATCCACCATCAACCCATTAAGAATCAATTGCCAGTCTATCTTGGCCAATTCACATCTCATGCCCTCAAAGTTACCTTTCTTTAAGTTCAGGACCCTTGTTTCTGAATTAACAATGTCACTCTCCATCCTAATGAAGAACTCAACCATATTATGGTCACTCTTGCCCAAGGGGCCAAGCACAACAAGACTGCTAACTAACCCTTCCTCATTACTCAATACCCAATCTAGAATAGCCTGCTCTCTCGTTGGTTCCTCTACATGTTGATTTAGAAAACTATCCCGCATACATTCCAAGGAATCCTCTTCCTTAGCACCCTTGCCAATTTGATTCACCCAATCTATATGTGCATTGAAGTCACCCATTATACTGTTTTACCTTTGTTGCACGCATTTCTAATTTCCTGTTTGATGCCAACCCAAACTCCACTACTACTGATAGGTGGCCTGTACACAACTCCCACTAGCGTTTTCTGCCCCTTAATGTTTCACAGCTCTACCCATATCGATTCCACATCCTCCAAGCTAATGTCCTTCCTTTCTATTGCGTTAATCAGCTCTCTAACCAGCAACACTATTGACCATCCTGGTTTGTTTACATAGAGCCGGTGTAGTCTCAATGGGCTGAATGGTCTTTTCCATTTTGTGAACATTGTGGTTCTAAAGTTGAAAGAAGTAACCTTAGAGGACCTAGATTTACCTGAAATAAAACTGATTCCACAAATGGCTTGTTATATGGGGAGATGCACTAATTAACGTAATTTAAACAATTGCTAACCAAGAGATAAATGCCAAATTCTTGTGTTTTTTCCCCCCCTGTTGCTAGTTCTGATCTGAAATTCAGTAAATGCGCATGTGGAATCGGATATATTGTTAAAGTTGACTGCCAGTCAATGGACAAAGTGCAGGAGACTGAAACTAAATGATACTTCTTGGTCTTTTTGTCTTTCCATTTTGTATGATTTGATAAGCTTAGCTAACCTTGTAGCGTTGCTGTCATCTGGTTTATTGAACCAAAAACGCTGTCAAACCAGATCTGAGAAACAAATTTAGCAGTAGCTTAGGAATTAACCAGCCCTTCACAAATTTGTTTTGTGTCATTAGGTGTTACACGACTGAGGACCGCATGAATAGGTGCTTTAGATCAGAATCTGATCAGTGAAATAGGATCAAGTAAAGTTTATCAAGCAAAGTGGGGAGAGAGGAGGGGGTGAGAGAGGAGGGAGGTAGAGAGGAGGGTAGTTCACGTTCACTTCACGTTCAGTCTTGGAAAAAACACTGGTCCATAATGCAAATGGAGACACACTGCTCCTCCTGGGTGACCAAGGTCAGGGCCGATAGAGGTTCCGTCTGGTAATACATGGTTGGCAAACAAGAAGAGACCAACTCCAGTGTGGTCCTTTTCCTGACAAAATCCTAGCAGCACAGCCTCAGCATAATCAACACCCTGCATTGTCAGAGGGCAGTGCGTTTTGTACTTCAACCCAACTCCCCCCCAAACAACTCTTTGCAGTGCCTTTTTACTTCAACACAACCCCCCCCAAACAACCATTTGCACTGCATTTTTACTTCAACACAAACCACCCCCCAAACTAGCATTTGCAGTGCATTTTTACTTAAACCCAAGAACCCCACAAACAACCATTTGCAGCACATTTTTACTTCAACCCAAACAACCCTTTGTAGTGCCTTTGTTTCCTTCAACCCAACCCCCCCCCAAACAACCATTTGCAGTGCATTTTTACTTCAACTCAACCCCCCCCCCAAACAACCATATGCAGTGCATTTTCACCCCAACCCACCCCCTCAGAAAAAATATTTGCAGTGCATTTTCACTTCAACCCAACCCCCTCCCCCCCCAACCAACCATTTGCAGTTCATGATTACTTCAACCCAAAACCTTCCCAACAACCATTTGCAGTGCATTTTTTATTCAACCCAAGAAACCCCCAAACAACCATTTGCAGTGCATTTTTACTTCAAACCTAACAACCATTTGCAGTGCATTTTTACTTCAACTCAAACAACCATTTCAAGTGCATTTTTACTTCAACCCAACCAATCATTTGCAGTGCATTTTTACTTCAACCCAAACAACCATTTGCAGTGCATTTTTACTTCAACTCAAACAACCATTTGCAGTGCCTTTTTACTTCAACCCAAAACCCCACCAAACAACCACTTGCAGTGCATTTTTACTTCAACCCAGACAACCATTTGCAGTGCATTTATTATTCAACGCAAGAACCCCACAAAAAAACATTTGCAGTGCATTTTTACTTCAACACAAAAAAAACATTTGCAGTGCATTTTTACTTCAACCCAAACAACTATTTGCAGTGCATTTTTACTTCAACCCAAACAACCATTTGAAGTGCATTTTAACTTCATCCCAAACAACCATTTAAAGTGCATTTTAACTTCAACCCAAACAACCGTTTGCAGTGCATTTTTACTTCAACTCAAACAACCATTTGCAGTGCATTTTTACATCATCCCAAACAACCATTTGCAGTGCATTTTTACTTCAACCCAAACAACCACTTGCAGTGCATATTTATTTCAACCCAACCCCCCCCCCCCCCCCCCACAACCCTTTGCAGTGCATTTGTACTTGAACCCAAACAACCATTTGCAGTGCATTTGTACTTTAACCACAAAAACAATTTGCAGTGCATTTTTTTACATCATTCTACTACAACCCAAGCAACCATTAGCAGTGCATTTTACTTCAACACAAACAACATTTAGCAGTGCATTTTTACTTCAACCCAAACAACCATTTGTAATGCATTTTGACTTCAACCCAACCACCCCCCCCCCCCGAAACAACCATTTGCAGTGCATTTTACTTCAACCCAAACAACCATTAGCAGTGCATTTTTCCTTCAACCCAAACAAGCATTTGCAGTGTATTTTTACTTCAACGCAAAACCCCCCAAACAACCATTTGCAGTGCATTTCTACTTCAACCCAAACAACCATTTGCAGTGCATTTTAACAACCCAAACAACCAGTTGCAGTGCTTTTTTTCTTCAACTCAAACAACCATTTGCAGTGCATTTTTACTTCAACCCAAACAACCATATGCAGACCATTTGTACTTCAACCCAAACAAGCAATTGCAGTGCATTTATACTTCAACCCAAACAATCATTTGCAGTGTATTTTTACTTCATCCCAAACAACCATTTGCAGTGTATTTTTACTTCAACCCAAACAACCATTTGCATTGCATTTTTGCCTCAACCCAAACAACCAGTTGCAGTGCATTTTTACTTCAACCCAAACAACCATTTGCAGTGCATTTTTACTTCAACCCAAACAACTCTTTGCTGTGCATTTTTAGTTCTACCCAAACAACGATTTGCAGTGCATTTTACATCAACCCAAACAACCATTAGCAGTGCATTTTTACTTCAACGCAAACAACGTTTTGCAGTGCATTTTTACTTCAACCCAAACAACCACTTGCAGTGCATTTTTATTTCAACCCAACCCCCCCCCCAACAACCCTTAGCAGTGCATTTGTACTTGAACCCAAACAACAATTTGCAGTGCATTTGTACTTTAACCTAAAAAACAATTTGCTGTGCATTTTTACATCAACCCAAACAACCATCTGCAGTGCATTTTTACTTCAACCCAAACAACCATATGCAGACCATTTGTACTTCAACCGAAACAAGCAATTGCAGTGCATTTATACTTCAACCCAAACAATCATTTGCAGTGTATTTTTACTTCATCCCAAACAACCATTTGCAGTGTATTTTTACTTCAACCCAAACAAACATTTGCAGTTCATTTTTACATCAACCCAATCCCCCCCCCCCCCCCAGCAACCCTTTGCTGTGCCTTTTTACTTCAACCCAAACAACCATTTGCAGTGCATTTTTGCCTCAACCCAAACAACCATTTTGCAGTGCATTTTTACTTCAACCCAAACAACCATTAGGAGTGCATTTTTACATCAACCCAAACAACCATTTGCAGTGCATTTTTACGTCAACCCAAACAACTATTTGCAGTGCATTTTTACTTCAACCCAAACAACGATTTGCAGTGCATTTTACATCAACCCAAACAACCATTAGCAGTGCATTTTTACTTCAACGCAAACAACGATTTGCAGTGCATTTTTACTTCAACCCAAACAACCACTTGCAGTGCATTTTTATTTCAACCCGACCCCCCCCCCCAACAACCCTTAGCAGTGCATTTGTACTTGAACCCAAACAACCATTTGCAGTGCATTTGTACTTTAACCTAAAAAACAATTTGCTGTGCATTTTTACATCAACCCAAACAACCATCTGCAGTGCATTTTTACTTCAACCCAAACAACCATATGCAGACCATTTGTATTTCAACCGAAACAAGCAATTGCAGTGCATTTATACTTCAACCCAAACAATCATTTGCAGTGTATTTTTACTTCATCCCAAACAACCATTTGCAGTGTATTTTTACTTCAACCCAAACAACCATTTGCATTGCATTTTTGCCTCAACCCAAACAACCAGTTGCAGTGCATTTTTACTTCAACCCAAACAACTATTTGCAGTGCATTTTTACTTCAACCCAAACAACGATTTGCAGTGCATTTTACATCAACCCAAACAACCATTAGCAGTGCATTTTCACTTCAACGCAAACAACGATTTGCAGTGCATTTTTACTTCAACCCAAACAACCATTAGGAGTGCATTTTTACATCAACCCAAACAACCATTTGCAGTGCATTTTTACTTCAACCCAAACAACTATTTGCAGTGCATTTTTACTTCAACCCAAACAACGATTTGCAGTGCATTTTACATCAACCCAAACAACCATTAGCAGTGCATTTTTACTTCAACGCAAACAACGATTTGCAGTGCATTTTTACTTCAACGCAAACAACGATTTGCAGTGCATTTTTACTTCAACCCAAACAACCGCTTGCAGTGCATTTTTATTGCAACCCAACCCCCCCCCCCCCCCAACAACCCTTAGCAGTTCATTTGTACTTGAACCCAAACAACCATTTGCAGTGCATTTGTACTTTTACCCAAAAAACAATTTGCAGTGCATTTTTACATCAACCCAAACAACCATTTGCAGTGCATTTTAACCAACCCAAACAACGATTTGCAGTGCATTTTTACTTCAACCCAAACAACCACTTGCAGTGCATTTTTTCTTCAACCCCAACAACATTTGCAGTGCATTTTTATTTCAACCCAAACAACCATTTGCAGTGCATTTTTGCTTCAACCCAAACAACCATTTGCAGTGCATTTTTACTTCAACCCAAACAACCATTTCAACCCAACCTCCCCTCCCCCAACAACCCTTTGCAGTGCATTTGTACTTGAACCCAAACAACCATTTGCAGTGCATTTGTACTTTAACACAAAAACAATTTGCAGTGCATTTGTTACATCATACCAAACAACCATTTGCAGTGCATTTTAACTTCAACCCAAACAACCAGTTGCAGTGCTTTTTTTCTTCAACTCAAACAACCATGTGCAGTGCATTTTTACTTCAACCCAAACAACCATATGCAGTCCATTTGTACTTCAACCCAAACAAGCAATTGCAGTGCATTTATACTTCAACCCAAACAATCATTTCCAGTGTAGTTTTACTTCATCCCAAACAACTATTTGCAGTTTATTTTTACTTCAACCCAAACAACCATTTGCAGTGCATTTTTACATCAACCCAACCCCCCCCCCCCCAGCAACCCTTTGCAGTGCCTTTTTACTTCAACGCAAACAACCATTTGCAGTGCATTTTTGCCTCAACCCAAGAAACCCCCAAACAACCATTTGCAGTGCATTTTTACTTCAAACCTAACAATCATTTGCAGTGCATTTTTACTTCAACTCAAACAACCATTTGAAGTGCATTTTTACTTCAACCCAACCAATCATTTGCAGTGCATTTTTACTTCAACCCAAACAACCATTTGCATTGCATTTTTACTTCAACTCAAACAACCATTTGCAGTGCATTTTTACTTCAACCCAAAATCCCACCAAACAACCACTTGCAGTGAATTTTTACTTCAACCCAGACAACCATTTGCAGTGCATTTTTTATACAACGCAAGAACCCCACAAAAAAACATTTGCAGAGCATTTTTACTTCAACACAAAAAAAAACATTTGCAGTGCATTTTTACTTCAAACCAAACAACCATTTGCAGTGCATTTTTACTTCAACCCAAACAACCATTTGAAGTGCATTTTAACTTCACCCCAAACAACCATTTAAAGTGCATTTTAACTTCAACCCAAACAACCATTTGCAGTGCATTTTTACTTCAACCCAAACAACCATTAGCATTGCATTTTTACATCATCCCAAACAATCATTTGCAGTGCATTTTTACTTCAACCCAAACAACCACTTGCAGTGCATTTTTATTTCAACCCAACCCCCCCCCCCCCAACAACCCTTTGCAGTGCATTTGTACTTGAACCCAAACAACCATTTGCAGTGCATTTGTACTTTAACACAAAAACAATTTGCAGTGCATTTTTTACATCATACCAAACAACCATTTGCAGTGCATTTTAACTTCAACCCAAACAACCAGTTGCAGTGCTTTTTTTCTTCAACTCAAACAACCATGTGCAGTGCATTTTTACTTCAACCCAAACAACCATATGCAGTCCATTTGTACTTCAACCCAAACAAGCAATTGCAGTGCATTTATACTTCAACCCAAACAATCATTTCCAGTGTATTTTTACTTCATCCCAAACAACCATTTGCAGTGTATTTTTACTTCCACCCAAACAACCATTTGCAGTGCATTTTTACATCAACCCAACCCCCCCCCCCCCCCCCCCAGCAACCCTTTGCAGTGCCTTTTTACTTCAACGCAAACAACCATTTGCAGTGCATTTTTGCCTCAACCCAAGAAACCCCCAAACAACCATTTGCAGTGCATTTTTACTTCAAACCTAACAATCATTTGCAGTGCATTTTTACTTCAACTCAAACAACCATTTGAAGTGCATTTTTACTTCAACCCAACCAATCATTTGCAGTGCATTTTTACTTCAACCTAAACAACCATTTGCATTGCATTTTTACTTCAACTCAAACAACCATTTGCAGTGCATTTTTACTTCAACCCAAAATACCACCAAACAACCACTTGCAGTGCATTTTTACGTCAACCCAGACAACCATTTGCAGTGCATTTTTTTATACAACGCAAGAACCCCACAAAAAAAACATTTGCAGAGCATTTTTACTTCAACACAAAAAAAACATTTGCAGTGCATTTTTACTTCAACCCAAACAACCATTTGCAGTGCATTTTTACTTCAACCCAAACAACCATTTGAAGTGCATTTTAACTTCACCCCAAACAACCATTTAAAGTGCATTTTAACTTCAACCCAAACAACCGTTTGCAGTGCATTTTTACTTCAACACAAACAACCATTTGCAGTGCATTTTCACTTCAACCCAAACAACCATTTGCATTGCATTTTTCCTTCAACCCAAACAACTATTTGCAGTGCATTTTTATTTCAAACCAAACAACCATTTGCAGTGCACTTTTATTCAACCCCAACAACATTTGCAGTGCATTTTTATTTCAACCCAAACAACCATTTGCAGTGCATTTTTGCTTCAACCCAAACAACCATTTGCAGTGCATTTTTACTTCAACCCAAACAACCACTTGCAGTGCATTTTTATTTCAACCCAACCCCTCCCCCCAACAACCCTTTGCAGTGCATTTGTACTTGAACCCAAACAACCATTTGCAGTGCATTTGTACTTTAACCCAAAAAACAATTTGCAGTGCATTTTTACATCATTCCAAACAACCATTTGCAGTGCATTTTAACCTCAACCCAAACAACCAGTTGCAGTGCTTTTTTTCTTCAACTGAAACAACCATTTGCAGTGCATTTTTACTTCAACCCAAACAACCACTTGCAGTGCATTTTTATTTCAACCCAACCCCCCCCCCCCCCCACAACAACCCTTTGCAGTGCATTTGTACTTGAACCCAAACAACCATTTGCAGTGCATTTTTACTTCAACCCAAACAACCACTTGCAGTGCATTTTTTCTTCAACGCAAACAACCATTTGCAGTGCATTTTTACTTCAACCCAAAAACCCCCAAACAACCATTTGCAGTGCATTTTTACTTCAACCCAAACAACCTTTGGCGGTGCGTTTTTACTTCAACCTAAACAACCATTTGGAGTGCATTTTTACTTCAACCCAAACAACCATTTACAGTGCATTTTACTTCAACCCAAACAACCATTTGCAGTGCATTTTTACTTCAACCCAAAATCCGCCAAACAACCATTGGCAGTGCATTTTTCACTTCAACCGAGACAACCATTTGCAGTGCATTTTTACTTCAACCCAAACAACCACATGCAGTGCTTTTTTACTTCAACCCAAACAACCATTTGCAGTGCATTTTTACTTCAACACAATGCCCCCCCAAACAACCATTTGCAGTGCATTTTTACTTCAACCCAAACAACTATTTGCAGGGCATTTTTACTTCAACCCAAACAACCATTTGCATTGCATTTTTACTTCAACCCAAAGAACCTTTGGCGGTGCATTTGTACTTCAAACTAAACAACCATTTGCAGTGCATTTTAATTCAACACAAACAACCTTTAGCAGTGCATTTTTACTTCAACCCAAACAACCATTTGTAATGCATTTTTTCTTCAACCCATACAACCATTAGCAGTGCATTTTTACTCACTGCGAACAACCATTTGCAGTGCATTTGTACTTCAACCCAAACAGCCATTTGTAGTGCATTTTTACTTCAACCCAAACAACCATTAGCAGTAATTTTTTCTTCAACCCAAACAACCATTAGCAGTGCATTTTTACTCACTGCGAACAACCAATTGCAGTGCATTTGTACTTCAACCCAAACAGCCATTTGCAGTGCATTTTACTTCAACCCAAACAACCCTTAGCAGTAATTTTTTAATTCAACCCAAACAACCATTTGCAGTGCATTTTTACATCAACCCGAACAACCATTTGCAGCGCATTTTATATCAACCCAATCAACCATTTGCGGTGCATTTTTACTTCAACCCAAACAATCATTTGCAGTGCATTTTTACTTCAACGCAAACAACCATTTGCAGTGTATTTTTACTTCAACCCAAACAACCATTTGCAGTGCATTTTTACTTCAACCCAACCGCCCCCCCCCAACAACCGTTTGCAGTGTATTTGTACTTCAACCCAAACAACCATTTGTAGTGTATTTTTACTTGAACCCAAACAACCATTAGCAGTAAATTTTTACTTCAACCCAAACAACCATTTGCAGTGCATTTTTACTTCAACCCAAAATCCGCCAAACAACCATTGGCAGTGCATTTTTCACTTCATCCGAGACAACCATTTGCAGTGCATTTTTACTTCAACCCAAACAACCACATGCAGTGCTTTTTTACTTCAACCCAAACAACCATTTGCAGTGCATTTTTACTTCAACACAAAGCCCCCCCAAACAACCATTTGCAGTGCATTTTTACTTCAACCCAAACAACTATTTGCAGGGCATTTTTACTTCAACCCAAACAACCATTTGCATTGCATTTTTACTTCAACCCAAAGAACCTTTGGCGGTGCATTTGTACTTCAAACTAAACAACCATTTGCAGTGCATTTTAATTCAACACAAACAACCTTTAGCAGTGCATTTTTACTTCAACCCAAACAACCATTTGTACTGCATTTTTTCTTCAACCCAAACAACCATTAGCAGTGCATTTTTACTCACTGCGAACAACCATTTGCAGTGCATTTGTACTTCAACCCAAACAGCCATTTGCAGTGCATTTTTACTTCAACCCAAACAACCATTAGCAGTAATTTTTTCTTCAACCCAAACAACCATTTGCAGTGCATTTTTACATCAACCCAAACAACCATTTGCAGCGCATTTTACTTCAACCCAATCAACCATTTGCGGTGCATTTTTACTTCAACCCAAACAAACATTTGCAGTGCACTTTTACTTCAACCCAAACAACCATTAGCAGTGAGTTTTAATTCAACCCAAACAACCATTAGCAGTGCATTTTACTTCAACCCAAACAACCATTTGCAGTGGATTTTTACTTCAACCCAAAACCCCCCAAACAACCATTTGCAGTGCATTTTACTTCAACCCAAACAACCATTTGCAGTGCATTTTAATTCAACCCAAAAAAACCCAAACAACCATTTGCAGTGCATTTTTACTTCAAACCAAACTAATTGCAGTGCATTTATACTTCAACCCAAACAACCATTTGCAGTGCATTTCTACTTCAACCCTAACAACCATTTGCAGTGCATTTTAATTCAACACAAACAACCTTTAGCAGTGCATTTTTACTTCAACCCAAACAACCATTTGTAATGCATTTTACTTCAACCCAAACAACCATTAGCAGTGCATTTTACTTCAACCCAAACAACCATTTGCAGTGCATTTTTACTTCAACCCAAAACCCCCCAAACAACCATTTGCAGTGCATTTTTTACTTCAACACAAACAACCATTTGCAGTGCATTTTTACTTCAACCTAATCAATCATTAGCAGTGTTTTTTTACTTCAACCGAAACAACCATTTGCAGTGCATTTTTACTTCAACCCAAACAACCTTTGGTGGTGCGTTTTTATTTCAACCTAAGCAACCATTTGGATTGCATTTTTACTTCAACCCAAACAACCATTTGCAGTGCATTTTTACTTCAACCCCAAAAAAACCCAAACAACCATTTGCAGTGCATTTTTACTTCAAACCAAACTAATTGCATTGCATTTTTACTTCAACCCAAACAACCATTTGCAGTGCATTTCTGCTTCAACCCAAACAACCCTAACAACCATTGGCAGTGCATTTTTACTTCAACGTAAACAACCATTTGCAGTGCATTGTTACTTCAACCCAAAACACCCCCCAAACAACCATTTGCAGTGCATTTTTACATCAACCCAAACAACCATTTGCAGTGCACTTTTAATTCAACCCAAACAACCATTAGCAGTGCATTTTACTTCAACGCAAACAAACATTTGCAGTGCATTTTTACTTCAACCCTAACATCCATTTGCAGTGCGTTTTTACTTCAACCCAAACAACCATTTGCAGTGCATTTTTAATTCAACCCAAACAACCATTAGCAGTGCATTTTACTTGAACCCAAACAAACATTAGCAGTACTTTTTTACTTCAACCCAAACAACCATTTGCAGTGCATTTTTACTTCACCCCAAACAGCCATTGGCAGTGCATTTTTACATCAACCCAAATAACCTTTTGCAGTGCACTGAATTCAACCCAATCCTCCCCCCCAAACAACTATTTGCAGTGCATTTTTACTTGAACCCAAACAATCATTTGCAGTGCACTTTTAATTCAACCCAAACAACCATTAGCAGTGCATTTTACTTCAAGGAAAACAACCATTTGCAGTGCAATGTTACTTCAACCCAAACAACCATTAGCAGTACTTTTTTACTTCAACCGAAACACCCTTTGGCGGTGCATTTTTACTTCAACCCAAACAACTATTTGCAGTGCATTTTTACTTCAACCCAAACAACCATTTGCAGTGCATTTTTACTTCAACCTAAACAACCATTTGCAGTGCATTTTTACTTCACCCCAAACAGCCATTGGCAGTGCATTTTTACATCAACCCAAACAACCTTTTGCAGTGCACTTTGACTTCAACCTAAACCTCCCCCCCAAACAACTATTTGCAGTGCATTTCATCTTGAACCCAAACAATCACTTGCAGTGCACTTTTACCTCAACCCAAACAACCATTAGCAGTGCATTTTACTTCAACCCAAACAACCATTAGCAGTGCATTTTTACTTCAACCCAAAACCCCCCAAACAACCACTTGCAGTGCATTTTTACATCAACCCAAACAACCTTTGGCGGTGCATTTTTACTTCAACCTAAACAACCATTTGCAGTGCATTTTTACTTCAACCCAAAAAACCATTGCAATGCATTTTTACTTCACCCCAAACAATCATTAGCAGTACTTTTTTACTTCAACCCAAACGACCATTTGCAGTGCATTTTTATTTCAACCCAAACAACTATTTGCAGTGCATTTTTACTTCAAGCCAAACAACCATTTGCAGTGCATTTTTACTTCAACCCAAACAACCTTTGGCGCTGCATTTTTACTTCAACCTAAACAATGATTTGCAGTGCATTTTTACATCAACCCAAACAATCATTTGCAGCGCATTTTTACTTCAACCCAAACAACCATTTGCAGTGCATTTTTACTTCAAAACCAACAACCATTAGCAGTGTATTTTTACTTCAACCCAAACAACCATTTACAGTGCATTTCTACTTCAACCCTAACAACTATTTGCAGTGCATTCTGTCTTCAACCCAACCCCCCCCCCAAACAACCATTTGCAGTGCATTTTACATCAACCCAAACAATCATTTGCAGATCACTTCTACTACAACCCAAACAACCATTAGCAATGCATTTTACTTCAACCCAAACAACCATTAGCAGTGCATTTTTACTTCAACCCAAACAACCATTTGCAGTGCATTTTGACTTCAACCCAAACCGCCCCCAAACAAACATTTGCAGTGCATTTTTACTTCAACCTAAACAACCATTTGCAGTGCATTTTTACTTCAACCCAAACAACTATTTGCAGGGCATTTTTCTTCAACCCAAACAACCATTTCCAATGCATTTTTTCTTCAACCCAAACAACCATTTGCAGTGCATTTTTACTTCAACCTAATCAACCATTAGCAGTGATTTTGTACTTCAACACAAACAACCATTTGCAGTGCATTTTTACTTCAACCCAAAAAAACCCAAACAACCATTTGCAGTGCATTTTTACTTCAAACCAAACTAATTGCAGTGCATTTATACTTCAACCCAAACAACCATTTGCAGTGCATTTCTACTTCAACCCTAACAACCATTTGCAGTGCATTTTAATTCAACACAAACAACCTTTAGCAGTGCATTTTTACTTCAACCCAAACAACCATTTGTAATGCATTTTACTTCAACCCAAACAACCATTAGCAGTGCATTTTACTTCAACCCAAACAACCATTTGCAGTGCATTTTTACTTCAACCCAAAACCCCCCAAACAACCATTTGCAGTGCATTTTTTACTTCAACACAAACAACCATTTGCAGTGCATTTTTACTTCAACCTAATCAATCATTAGCAGTGTTTTTTTACTTTCAACCGAAACAACCATTTGCAGTGCATTTTTACTTCAACCCAAACAACCTTTGGTGGTGCGTTTTTATTTCAACCTAAGCAACCATTTGGAGTGCATTTTTACTTCAACCCAAACAACCATTTGCAGTGCATTTTTACTTCAACCAAAAAACCCCCAAACAACCATTTGCAGTGCATTTTTACTTCAAACCAAACTAATTGCATTGCATTTTTACTTCAACCCAAACAACCATTTGCAGTGCATTTCTGCTTCAACCCAAACAACCCTAACAACCATTGGCAGTGCATTTTTACTTCAACGTAAACAACCATTTGCAGTGCATTGTTACTTCAACCCAAAACACCCCCCAAACAACCATTTGCAGTGCATTTTTACATCAACCCAAACAACCATTTGCAGTGCACTTTTAATTCAACCCAAACAACCATTAGCAGTGCATTCTACTTCAACGCAAACAAACATTTGCAGTGCATTTTTACTTCAACCCTAACATCCATTTGCAGTGCGTTTTTACTTCAACCCAAACAACCACTTGCATTGCATTTTTACTTCAACCCAAAGAACCTTTGGCGGTGCATTTTTACTTCAACCTAAACAACCATTTGCAGTGCATTTTTAATTCAACCCAAACAACCATTAGCAGTGCATTTTACTTGAACCCAAACAAACATTAGCAGTACTTTTTTACTTCAACCCAAACAACCATTTGCAGTGAATTTTTACTTCACCCCAAACAGCCATTGGCAGTGCATTTTTACATCAACCCAAATAACCTTTTGCAGTGCACTGAATTCAACCCAATCCTCCCCCCCAAACAACTATTTGCAGTGCATTTTTACTTGAACCCAAACAATCATTTGCAGTGCACTTTTAATTCAACCCAAACAACCATTAGCAGTGCATTTTACTTCAACGAAAACAACCATTTGCAGTGCAATGTTACTTCAACCCAAACAACCATTAGCAGTACTTTTTTACTTCAACCGAAACAACCTTTAGCGGTGCATTTTTACTTCAACCCAAACAACTATTTGCAGTGCATTTTTACTTCAACCCAAACAACCATTTGCAGTGCATTTTTACTTTAACCTAAACAACCATTTGCAGTGCATTTTTACTTCACCCCAAACAGCCATTGGCAGTGCATTTTTACATCAACCCAAACAACCTTTTGCAGTGCACTTTGACTTCAACCTAAACCTCCCCCCCAAACAACTATTTGCAGTGCATTTCATCTTGAACCCAAACAATCACTTGCAGTGCACTTTTACCTCAACCCAAACAACCATTAGCAGTGCATTTTACTTCAACCCAAACAACCATTAGCAGTGCATTTTTACTTCAACCCAAAACCCCCCAAACAACCACTTGCAGTGCATTTTTACATCAACCCAAACAACCTTTGGCGGTGCATTTTTACTTCAACCTAAACAACCATTTGCAGTGCATTTTTACTTCAACCCAAAAAACCATTGCAATGCATTTTTACTTCACCCCAAACAATCATTAGCAGTACTTTTTTACTTCAACCCAAACGACCATTTGCAGTGCATTTTTACTTCAAACCAAACAACTATTTGCAGTGCATTTTTACTTCAACCTAAACAACCATTTGCAGTGCATTTTTACTTCAACCCAAACAACTATTTGCAGTGCATTTTTACTTCAACCCAAACAACCATTTGCAGTGCATGTCTACTTCAACCCTAACAACCATTTGCAGTGCATTTTTAATTCAACACAAACAACATTTAGCAGTGCATTTTTACTTCAACCCTAACAACCATTGGCAGTGCATTTTACTTCAACGCAAACAACCATTTGCAGTGCATTTTTACTTCAACCCAAAACACCGCCCAAACAACCATTTGCAGTGCATTTTTACATCAACCCAAACAATCATTTGCAGTGCACTTTTATTTCAACCCTAACAACCATTTGCCGTGCATTTTTAATTCAACCCAAACAACCATTAGCAATGCATTTTACTTGAACCCAAACAACCATTAGCAGTACTTTTTTACTTCAACCCAAACAATCATTTGCAGTGCATTTTTACTTCACCCCAAACAGCCATTGGCAGTGCATTTTTACATCAACCCAAATAACCTTATGCAGTGCTATTTGACTTCAGCCCAAACCTCCCCCCCAAACAACTATTTGCAGTGCATTTTTACTTGAACCCAAACAATCATTTGCAGTGCACTTTTAATTCAACACAAACAACCATTAGCAGTGCATTTTACTTCAACAAAAACAACCATTTGCAGTGCAATGTTACTTCAACCCAAACAACCATTAGCAGTACTTTTTAACTTCAACCCAAACAACCTTTGGCGGTGCATTTTTACTTCAACCCAAACAACTATTTGCAGTGCATTTTTATTTCAACCCAAACAACCATTTGCAGTGCATTTTACTTCAACCTAAACAACCATTTGCAGTGCATTTCTACTTCAACCCTAACAACCATTTGCAGTGCGTTTTTACTTCAACCCAAACAACCTTTGGCGGTGCATTTTTACTTCAACCCAAAGATCCTTTGGCGGTGCATTTTTACTTCAACCTAATCAACCATTTGCAGTGCATTTTTAATTCAACCCAAACAACCATTAGCAGTGCATTTTTACTTGAACCCAAACAACCATTTGCAGTGCATTTTTACTTCACCCCAAACAGCCATTGGCAGTGCATTTTGACATCAACCCAAACAACCTTTTGCAGTGCACTTTTACTTCAACCTAAACCTCCCCCCCCCAAAACAACTATTTGCAGTGCATTTTAACTTGAACCCAAACAATCACTTGCAGTGCACTTTTACCTCAACCCAAACAACCATTAGCAGTGCATTTTACTTCAACCCAAACAACCATTAGCAGTGCATTTTTACTTCAACCCAAAACCCCCCAAACAACCATTTGCAGTGCATTTTTACATCAACCCAAACAACCTTTGGCAGTGCATTTTTACTTCAACCTAAACAACCATTTGCAGTGCATTTTTACTTCAACCCAAAAAACCATTGCAATGCATTTTTACTTCAACCCAAACAACCATTAGCAGTACTTTTTTACTTCATCCCAAACGACCATTTGCAGTGAATTTTTACTTCAACCCAAACAACCATTTGCAGCGCAATTTTAATTCAACCCAAATAACCATTTGCAGTGCATTTTTACTTCAACCCAAACAACTATTTGCAGTGCATTTTTACTTCAACCCAAACAACCATTTGCAGTGCATTTTTACTTCAACCCAAACAACCTTTGGCGGTGCATTTTTACTTCAACCTAAACAATGAATTGCAGTGCATTTTTACATCAACCCAAACAATCATTTGCAGCGCCTTTTTAATCCAACCCAATCAACCATTAGCAGTGCGTTTTACTACAAGCCAAACAACCATTTGCAGTGCATTTTTACTTCAAAACAAACAACCATTAGCAGTGTATTTTTACTTCAACCCAAACAACCATTTGCAGTGCATTTTGACTTCAACCCAAACCCCCGCCCCCCCCCCCCCCCCCCCCACAACCATTTGCAGTGCATTTTTACTTCAACCCAATCAACCATAACAGTGCATTTTTACTTTAATCAAACCAACCATTTGCAGTGCATTTCTACATCAACCCAAACAACTATTTGCAGGGCATTTTTCCTTCAACCCAAACAAGCATTTGCAGTGCATTTTTACTTCAACCCAAAACCCCCCAAACAACCATTTGCAGTGCATTTCTACTTCAACCCAAACAACAATTTGCAGTGCATTTTTACTTCAACCAAAACAACCATTTGCAGTGAATTTTTACTTCAACCCAAACAACCATTTGCAGTGCATTTTTACTTCAACCTAAACTACTATTTGCAGAGCAGTTTTACTTCAACCCAAACAACGTTTGGCGGTGCATTTTTACTTCAACCTAAACAACCATTTGCAGTACATTTTGACTTCAACCCAAAAACCCCACAAACAATCATTTGCACCACACTTTTAATTCAACCCAAACAACCATTAGCAGTGCATTTTTACTTCAACCCAAACAACCATTTGCAGTGCATTTTTACTTCAACCAAAACAACCATTTGCAGTGTATTTTTACTTCAACTCAAACAACCATTTGCAGTGCATTTTCACTTCAACCCAACCCCCCCCCCCCCCCCAAACAACCATTTGCAGTGCATTTTTACTTCAACCCAATCAACCACAACAGTGCGTTTTTATTTCAACCCAAACAGCTAATTGTAGGGCATTTTCCCTTCAACCCAAACAACCAGTTACAGTTGATTTTTACTTCAACCCAAACAACCATTTGCAGTGCATTTTACTTCAACCCAAACAACCATTAGCAGTGATTTTTTACTTCAACCCAAACAACTATGTGTAGGGCGTTTTTCCTTCAACCCAAACAACCAGTTACAGTAGATTTTTACTTCAACCCAAATAACCATTAGCAGTGTATTTTTATTACAACCCAAACAACTATTTGCAGTGCATTTTTACTTCATAGATCCAACAAAGTACTCACCTAAACTCTAATGATTATTTTTGTTTCTTGTGCAAGTTCTCAGTTGTCAAACTATTTTGTCCAATAATGCTGGTGTTGCAAATGTTTTGGGGCCCCACCCTGGTTGAAGCGTTTGGATTTACTGGATAGCTGATTTTAGTTTGAATATTTAAAGCAAAAGAATATCAGTTGGAGTTTTGTAAGTAAAGAATGTGTAGAACTATTGGATTCAGCTTTGAGTGTAGCAACAGCAAACAGTAAAGCACTTGTTGGGGCTATGGATAAAGCTCCTGCAGAGGGTCAGATCGGCTCACCAGGAGCGATACAGAATAATGAAAGACATAGATAGAGTGGATGTGGAAAGGATGTTTCCACTGGTGGGGGAGTCTAGGACCAGAGGTCATAGCCTCAGAATTAAAGGGCGCTCTTTTAGAAAGGAGGTGAGGGGGTACTTCTTTAGTCAGAGAGTAGTTAACCTGTGGAACTCATTGCCACAGAGGGCTGTGGAGGTCAAGTCAGTGGATATTTTTAAAGCAGAGATAGACAAGTTCTTGATTAGAGCGGGTGTCAAGGATTATGGCAACAAGGCAGGAAAATTTGATTAGGAGGCAGAGATCAGCCAAGGTGGAGTAGACTCGATGGGCTGAATGGCCTAATTCTACTCCTATAATGTGAACGTGGGTCTAATGGTTCAGATTCCAGGATTACGCTGGATTAATTGACCTTACCAAGGTGCAGAAAGGGAATGGTGATACAGCTGCACTATATCAACTGCTATCACTTCCTGATCGGTACAAAACAAAAGGCTTTTACCTGATGCCCAAAGACAAGATACGCTCTTTTCAGACGACCTAAACAACTTGGGTGATGATTCATTAATGCGGGTTCTGTATGTAGTGCCTTTGGAATGGTGCCGATGGGAAGCTGAGTAGTGCGTTTTGGAAAATAGTTTTGTTGGTTGAAGGATATTGTGGGCTCCATTATTAGGGATAATCACTTCATTATTAGTGGGCCATTATTCCCTGTGAGTGAACATATAAGGTTTCAATTTGCCACATCTGAAACACACATGAATTCAGCTCCCAATGCTTTGCTAGGTTGGCAGTGCAAGTTGTGCAAGCAGTTTCCGATATGGGAATTGAACACACTCCCTCAAATGGGGGCTATAGCCCGTCCCACTTAGGAAACCTGAACAGGAACCTCTGGAGACCTTGCGCCCCACCCAAGGTTTCCGTGAGTCGCCAGGGGTTTTGGTCACTTCCCTGGAAAGCCTCGACCGAAGTGTGAGCTGCATCTACTGACCAAAGATCCTACAGGATCTTTGCTACCGACCATACACGCACACACGCAGCGAAGGTGGGGGCCAGGGACAGCGGAGGAGCGCTGTCTGCACGATGCCACAGAGCACGGTAAGTCCTTTAGAGAGCGCGGGAGGGGGGAAGAGGAGAGAGTGAAGGGGAGAGAGAAGGGGAGAGAGAAGGGGAGAGAGAAGGGGAGAGAGAAGGGGAGAGAGAAGGGGGGGAGAAGGAGTGGAGACAGTTTTAAGAAGTTTAATAAAGTTAGCGGGCATTTTACCTTCAGCGGATCTTCTAGGTCCTGAAAAACAAAGATCCTACAGGATCTTTGCTGAAAACTCCAATGAACCAATCAAAATGGCCGGTCAGCGAAGGAGATTGCCTTCAACTGCCGGTGGGTAAATAGCGACCCCACTCCACTGGCTTCGACCAAACGGCAACCTATTTTTAGTCGAGGCTGGTATTGGTTTTGTTGAAATAATCGCAGGAACATAGAAGCCTTGACTACGCGGAAACCACTTTCAGCCATATGGGAGAGTGACCAAAACCTCCGGGAACATCACGGAAACCTCCGGGAACCTCATGGAAACCTTGGGTGGGGTGCAAGGTCTCCAGAGGTTTCTGTTCAGGTTTCCTAAGTGGGACAGGGGCATAAGATAGTATTGATCTATCTTAATGGCAATGATACTCAGCAGATACTCAACAGGGCTGTCGCAGAGGAAAGGAGAATATAATCAAGTGTTTAAGAAAGTGATTTAATGGCTTCATGGTTCTTTCCTGCCATCTAGTGGCTTCACTGCTCATTACAGTGACATTGCTTTGACACCCCGGATCAGAGGTTTAAAACCACAGAATTCACGCTCACTACATTTTCTAAATCTACTCACACGGAAAGAAAAATCAATGAAGGGAATGTAGCATAATCCTCACAGTTGGATTATAAAATGGGGTGGAAAAGATACTGATGAAACATACCCAGATCATACCCGTGCCACCCAAATTACCCATCCACAATGGACTCTGTGTGATTTTATATTAAAAACATCTAAAATCCATCTCCCTGGCTAAGCCAGCACACAATTTATAAGCCTTTTGAAATTTCAATGGGATTTTATGCAAGGGACTTTTAAATTAAAACTCCAGTGCAATTCTGATGAACTCCGTCTCTCACTCCACAGGTGCTGACTGATCCGCTGAGTGTTTCTAACAATTTCTGCATTGAGTAGTTTTTCTTCAATTCGGCCAAGACCGAGGTTTGACTGGTCTTTGAAGATGAGTTGGGAAAAACTGTTCAACATTTATCATTCAACCCATCATACAATTATACTTTACCAAAAAGTTTTTAAAAATTGCCAACGTTAGAAATGTGAAATCAAAGCCAATACTCGCCGGGTCATTCTCCATTGTTGATGGGTAATTTTTTAATGGATATGTTGCACGTGCAGTAGTGCTTGCACAAGTTCGAGTATGGACAGGAGAAGTTTGAATAGGGGCAGAAGAAGTGTGCAGGTCATGAAGATATGTGAATATTCATGTAGAGGAATGAATGAGCCTTCAGAAATCCAAGAGGAAGATGACCATGTTTCAGGTTGATGACCTTTCATTGGAATCTTGCCAATCAAGGATAGACACAATAATCTGGAGTAACTCAGCGGGTCAGACAAGATATTTTGAGTAAAGGGTGACATTTGGGGTCAAGACCCTTCTTCAGACTCATCATAAGGGTTTCGGCCCAAAACGTTGCCCATTTCCTTCGCTCCATAGATACTGCTGCACCCGCTGAGTTTCTCCAGCATTTTGTCCACCTTTCTAATCAAGGCTTGCTTATGAGACCTTAGAGTGTTCAATAGATAGCTGCATTTTATAGTAAGTGATTAAAACACAAATAAGCTTAAAGCATTATAGATACTCAGAATGTTGTAGAAACATTATTTATAGTGGCTTGCAAAAGTTTTCATACCCCTTGAACTTTTCCACATTTTGTCACGTTACAACCACAAACGTAAATGTATGTTATTGGGATTTTATGTGATAGACCAACACAAAGTGGTGCATAATTGTGAAGTGGAAGGAAAATGATACATGGTTTTCAAATTTTTTTACAAATAAAAAACTGAAAAGTGTGGCGTGCAAAAGTATTCAGCCCCCCTGAGTCAATACTTTGTAGAACCACCTTTCGCTGCAATTACAGCTGCAAGTCTTTTGGGGGTATGTTTCTACCAGCTTTGCACATCTAGAGACTGAAATTTTTGCGCATTCTTCTTTGCAAAATAGCTCAAGCTCAGTCAGATTGGACGGAGAGCGTCTGTGAACAGCAATTTTCAAGTCTTGCCAGAGATTCTCAATTGGATTTAGGTCTGGACTTTGACTGGGCCATTCTAACACATGAATGTGCTTTGATCTAAACCATTCCATTGTAGCTCTGGCTGTATGTTTAGGGTCGTTGACCTGCTGGAAGGTGAACCTCCGTCCCAGTCTCGAGTCTTTTGCAGACTCTAACAGGTTTTCTTCCAAGATTGCCCTGAATTTGGCTCCATCCATCTTCCCATCAACTCTGACCAGCTTCCCTGTCCCTGCTGAAGAAAAGCATCCCCACAGCATGATGCTGCCACCACCATGTTTCACAGTGGGGATGGTGTGTTCAGGGTGATGTGCAGTGTTAGTTTTCCGCCACACATAGCGTTTTGCATTTAGGCCAAAAACTTCAATTTTGGTCTCATCTGACCAGAGCACCTTCTCCACATGTTTGCTGTGTCCCCCACATGGCTTGTGGCAAACTGCAAATGGGACTTCTTGTGGCTTTTTTTCAACAATGGCTTTCTTCTTGCCACTCTTCCATAAAGGCCCGATTTGTGGAGTGCACGACTAATAGTTGTCCTGTGGACAGATTCTCCCACCTGAGCTGTGGATCTCTGCAGCTCCTCCAGAGTTACCATGGGCCTCTTAGCTGCTTCTCTGATCAATGCTCTCCTTGCCCGGCCTGTCAGTTTAGGTGGACGGCCATGTCTTGGTAGGTTTGCAGTTGTGCCATACTCTTTCCATTTTCGGATGATGGATTGAACAGTGCTCCGTGAGATGTTCAAAGCCTGGGATATTTTTTTATAACCTAACCCTGCTTTAAACTTCTCCACAACTTTATCCCTGACCTGTCTGGTGTGTTCCTTGGGCTTCCTGATGCTGTTTGTTCACTAATGTTCTCTAACAAACCTCTGAGGCCTTCACAGAACAGCTGTATATATACTGAGATTAGATTACACACAAGTGGACTCTATTTACTAATTAGGTGACTTCTGAAGGCAATTGGTTGGACTGGATTTTATTTAGGGGTATCAGAGTAAAGAGGGCTGAATACTTTTGCACGCCACAGTTTTCAGTTTTTTATTTGTAAAAAAAATTGCAAACCATGTATCATATTCCTTCCACGACACAATTATGCGCCACTTTGTGTTGGTCTATCACATAAAATCCCAATAAAATATATTTACGTTTGTGGTTGTAACGTGACAAAATGTGGAAAAGTTCAAGGGGTATGAAAACTTTTGCAAGTGTTTTTCGCAGGCAAATCTATCTCAATTTACTGTTGCTAAATTCTGAGTGTGGTCAACACCATCATACTGTTTCTGTGCAAGCACAATGCGATTTTCATAAACCCAAAATCAATCCATTAGCACATTAATGAATTAGTTCTGTCCATTGTTCTGGATTGTCTCTGACATTGTCTGACCTGAAACATTAACAGTTTCTCTTTCCACAGACGCTGTCCTAACCTGTTGAGCATTTTCTGTTTGAACCTCACATTTAACATTTGAATAAACAAAGTGTTTCCATGTCGTGTGCACCTGCTGTATCAGGGTAAATTCTACTTTGAATCGTTCTCATGATGTGGTCCATGTTGAAATGCTGGGACTTGTTTACCAAACTCAGTTTCCACAAAGAGTTCTGATGATGGGTTCTCGTGATCAGTGTGTTGACAAGAGGCCCACAACATTATCACACAAAGCAATGCAAACCATAGAATGGTCCTACATGTTCAGTAAACATCATCACCAGAGCCTACTGGATGGCACAATGGTGAACAGAAATGTCTTGTGACAAAATAAATAACAGCCAGTGTGTGGGAAGGATCAGAAGATTCAGTCCTCAAGGAATATTCATGTATATTCATTTCTGAAGTAAACATAGAAACATAGAAAATCGGTGCAGGAGTAGGCCATTCGGCCCTTCGAGCCTGCACCACCATTCAATATGATCATGGCTGATTATCCAACTCAGTATCCTGTACCTGCCTTCTCAAGTCAAGTCAAGTCAAGTTTATTTGTCACATACACATACGAGATGTGCAGTGAAATGAAAGTGGCAATGCTCACGGACTTTTGTGCAAAAGACAAACAACAAAACAACCAAACAAATTATAAACACAATCATAACACACCTATTCTTTTACATAATAAATAATGGAAGGAAAAATAATGGAAGGAAAAACTTTCTGTAGAGTTAGTCCCTGGTGAGATAGGCGTTTACAGTCCGAATTGCCTCTAAGAAGAAACTCCTTCTCAACCTATCCGTTCTCACCGCATGGCAACGGAGGCGTTTGCCTGACCGTAGCAGCTGGAACAGTCCGTTGCAGGGGTGGAAGGGGTCTCTCATGATACCCCCTGATTCTCTCCATACCCCCTGATCCCTTTAGCCACAAGGGCCACATCTAACTCCCTCTTAAATATAGCCAATGAACTGGCCTCAACTACCTTCTGTGGCAGAGAATTCCAGAGATTCACCACTCTGTGTGAAAAATGTTTTCCTCATCTCGGTCCTAAAAGATTTCCCCCTTTTCCTTAAACTGTGACCCCTTGTCCTGGACTTCCCCAACATCAGGAACAATCTTCCTGCATCTAGCCTGTCCAACCGCTCAAAATGTTTGTAAGTTTCATATGAAAATCCTGACATCCCCAGAATCAGTCTGGTAAATCTTCTATTTACTCCCTCTATGGCAAGAATGTCTTTCCTCAGATTAGGAGACCAAAACACATTTGTCCACATTATATTGCACCTGCCTCATCCAGCCTATCCAAGTCACCTTGCAGCCTCCTAGAATCCTCCTCACAGCTAACACTGCCCCCCAGCTTCGTGTCATCTGCAAACTTGGAGATGTTGCATTCAATTCGCTCGTCCAAATCATTAATATATATTGTAAATAGCTGGGGTCCCAGCACTGAGCCTTGCGGTACCCCACTAGTCACTGCCTGCCATTGTGAAATGGATCCATTTATTCCTACTCTTTGCTTCCTGTCTGCCAGCCAGTTCTCTATCCACATCAATACTGAACCCCCAATACTGTGTGCTTTAAGTTTGTATACTAATCTCTTATGTGGAACCTTGTCGAAAGCCTTCTGAAAGTCCAAATATAACACATCCACTGGTTCTCCGTTATCCACTCTACTAGTTACATCCTCGAAAAATTCTATAAGATTCGTCAGACATGATTTACCTTTCATAAATCCATGCTGACTTTGTCCAATGATTTCACCACTTTCCAAATGTGCTGCTATCCCATCTTTAATAACTGATTCTAGCAGTTTCCCCATTACCGATGTTAGACTAACTGGTCTGTAATTCCCCGTTTTCTCTCTCCCTCCCTTTTTAAAAAGTGCGGTTACATCAGCTACCCTCCAATCCTCAGGAACTACTCCAGAATCAAAAGAGTTTTGAAAAAATATCACTAATGCATCCACTATTTCTGCGGCTACTTCCTTAAGTACCCTGGGATGCAGCCTATCTTGCCCTGGGGATTTATCGGCCTTTAATCCATTCAATTTACCTAACACCACTTCCCGGCTAACCTGGATTTCACTCAGTTCCTCCATCTCATTTGACCCCCGGTCCCCTGCTATTTCCGGCAGATTATTTATGTCTTCCTTAGTGAAGACAGAACAAAAGTAGTTATTCAATTGGTCTGCCATGTCTTTGTTCCCCATGATCAATTCACCTGTTTCTGATTGCAAGGGACCTACATTTGTTTTAACTAATCATTTTCTCTTCACATATCTATAAAAACTTTTGCAGTCAGTTTTTATTTTCCCTGCCAGTTTTCTTTCATAATCTAATTTCCCTTTCCTAATTAAGCCTTTCGCCCTCCTCTGCTAGACTCTGAATTTCTCCCAGTCCTCTGGTTGGCTGTTTTTTCTGGCTAATTTGTACGTTTTTGTTTTGACACTATCCCTGATTTCCCTTGTTATCCACGGATGCACTACCTTCCCTGATTTATTCTTTTGCCAAACTGGGATGAACAATTGTTGTAGCTCACCCATGCAGTCTTTAAATGCCTTCCATTGCATATCCACCATCAATCCTTTAAGAATCAATTGCCAGTATAATATCATGGCCAATTCACGTCTCATACCTTCAAAGTTACCTTTCTTTAAGTTCAGGACCCTTGTTTCTGAATTAACAATATCACTCTCCATCCTAATGAACAACTTAACCATATTATGGTCACTCTTGCCCAAGGGGCCACGCACAACAAGACTGCTAACTAACCCTTCCTCATTACTCAATACCCAGTCTAGAATAGCCTGCTCTCTCGTTGGTTCCTCCACATGTTGGTTTAGAAAACTATCCCGCATACATTCCAAGAAATCCTCTTCCTCAGCACCCTTGCCAATTTGATTCACCTAATCTATATGTAGATTGAAGTCACCCATTATAACTGTTTTACCTTTGTTGCACGCATTTCTAATTTCCTGTTTGATGCCACCCCCAACTTAGCTACTACTGTTAGGTGGCCTGTACACAAGTCCCACTAGCGTTTTCTGCCCCTTAGTGTTTCGCAACTCTACCCATACCGATTCCACATCCTCCAAGCTAATGTCCTTCCTTTCTATTGCGTTAATCTCCTCTCTAACCAGCAACGTTACCCCAACTCCTTTTCCTTTCTGTCTATCCATCCTAAATATTTAATATCCCTGGATGTTCGGCTCCCAGCCTTGGTCATCCTGGAGCCATGTCTCCGTGATCCCAACTATATCATCGTCATTAATAGCTATCTGCACATTCAACTCATCCGCCTTATTATGAATGCTCCTTGCATTGAGACACAAAGCCTTCAGGCTTGTTTTTACAACACTCTTACCTCTTATACAATTAGTAGACCCAGAATTGGTTTATTTCAGATATATCTTGGAAAGATGGGTCATATAAGCCCCAATATGTAATGGTTGGTGCTTTTATTTATATATATATATATATATATATATATATATATATATATATATATATATATGTGTGTGTGTGTGTGTATGTATGTGTGTGTATATATATATCAATTCAAGGAGACATTACAAGGAACCACCGAAGGAAGGGTGGGAAATCTACAGATTTAAAATGAATGCTATTCAGACTTCTCTGTGGAGGAATAAATCATGACTGGAAGGACTCACACCCGAAAACATATATATTTTTTCTTCTCATTTCTAAAAAATTCCACTTTTTCTTTCATTTCTTTATTTTTGTACAGCTCAGCAAGAAAAGTGAAGGCACCTCCACGGAAAGTTTGTGGAATTTGTTTCACGACCAATTAGGTATAACAAATATCCATGCACAGATATAGTGAAGAATTTGCGCTTTATTTGCAATTTGGCAAGCTTAAATGAAAACTGTTACAAAATACCAAAATGTTTCTCACAAATCCCTTTTCAAAAAAAGGTACTGATGAAAAGCAGTAAAGCATAACGTTTGCTATCACGTGTTCGAGGAAAGGCTTGGTTCCTCTTAGTTTGCTGATCATTGCTTTATGTTTGCAGAAAGATTTCAGAGATTTAATCTCTTTTTGCATTTGGAAATAAGCAAAAAAGCTTCAGCATATAGAATTTACCAATAGTTATTTTTTGCAATATACCAGATTAGAAGCCATCAAGCTAGAAATTTATATTTGAAAAAATGCTGAAAATTGAAACAGCGGCCTTATACACAATCTCATCTTAATAAATGGCCAGATCATTTTACGTAATCAAAGCCGTCTGTATGCCCGGTTTTCTTTCCCATCAAAGTCTCGGCTGAGAGTGTCCGCTGGTTATGGACGATATCGAATATCAGTTGCAATCACAAGAATATTCTGAAAAGAAGATATTAACATTAAAATAATGCTCTCCCATCTTCCTTCACATGGCACCAGTGCTTGCTTCAAAGTACAGTTTAAATCTATAGTCTCAATTATTTGATATGCCACAGGTTACTGTTTATAAATCATGATACAAAACCAAACACCAAAGGAGGCCATTCAGTGACTGGAACATCCTTTGAAAGGTTTTTCAATCAAAACATCTCTGTGGTCATTCCCCATAATTATCAATTTCCTTCATAACATATCCAATTCCCCCCATGGAAGTTACAATTAGATCATCTTTGACAACCTTATGGCAAGTGCATTTCTGATCTCAACACATCATCTCCCTAGACCCTTTGTTTTGCCTCCAGCCGATCTTGCCAATGGAACCAGTTTTTATCCCATCTAATCGGACTACTTCACTCAAGGCTCTGAACACTCCCTACATCTCCCATATTCCTCCTCTACTCCAAGGAGAATATAGAAAAGTACAACTTAGGAATAGGCCCTTCGACCAAATGTCTGTGGTGAACATAATGCCACGACAAACTAATCCCATCTACTTGTACATGATCCACACCATGCCCAGTACATGCTTATCTAAATGCTCGTAAACTCCACTAATGTATCTGTCTCCACTCCTGGCGGTGTGTTCCAGGCACCATCCACTATGTGTAAAATAACATGCCATCTCCCTTAAACTCTGCCCCTTTTAACTGAAAGTGATGCCATCTAGTCTTTGACATTTCCACTCTGGGAAAAATGATTCTGACTATCTCCACCTCACATTATTGTGTATACTTTTATCAGGTCTCCCTCCACCCTCTGGTGTTGTCCTGCTGCTAATAGCATTCTGGTAAACTTCTACATCCTCTCCAAAGCCTCCACATCCTTCCCATAATGGGGTGCCCAGACTGCATGCAGTATTTCCAATGTTGCCTAACCAAAGTTGAATGGAGCTGCATCATGACTTCTTGATTCTTATACTCATTGCTCCAACCAGAGAAGGAGAGCAGACCATATCCCTTCTTTACCACTCTTTTAGTTGTGTTGCCACTTTCAGGAAGCTTTGAACCAGGACCCCAAGATACCATCTTCCCCAGCCTCGTCGTGTACCTGGAGCATCTCAAGCCTGTAACCATTGTCACAAATCTAGGCACCCTCTCCTTCACCAAGATGATCACCAGAAAGTCTAAGCACCAGAACTGATTGCAGTACTCAAACACAAATCTTGTAAACAGTTTAAATGGTAATAAAGGATTATTCGCATTTGCTAGAATTCATTATTTAAAATGGTCAGATGGGTTTTGGCATTTTTAATCATTTTAGGATTTAAAAAGATTATATATTTTTAAGCTGCCTCAGTGTTTACTTCTTCTACCAGGATCAACTTGATACCCACGGCGTGAAAATAAAAGTTAATTTGATCAATAGAGGCCAACTCTCTCAAACTCCAGCATAAAAATAGTCGGCTCAAAACATTAAATTCTAAAGTTATTATAAAGACATTGGGAATGGCTCAGAATCACACTAATAAAGGATGTCCTAAAATAATAAATGATGGCCAAAAATGGTGTTGAAACTCTGCACTGTAATACAGGTTTCCAAAGAAACAAAATAGACAAGGCGGACATAATCTCCTCTCATGGGTATCCTCAAGGGCAAGGGTTCCCAACCTGGGGGTAAATTTCACCTACTCAGGGGTTATATTTGTTGATTCTGGATTTGTACATATTTTTTCTCATTGATTGACCGTGTTTGGTTCTGGTATCTGTTCATCATTAGTTGTTCATAAATAAGTGAAATAACATTGTTATGTGCTATTAAAGTTGCCAGGGGTAAACGGGACGAAAAAGGTTGGGAACCCCTGCTCAAGGGAAACTGACCCCCTCATGTCTATCATTTTGATTCAACTTCATTCACACGT
Source organism: Leucoraja ocellata (assembly GCA_036785375.1). Classification (NCBI taxonomy): domain Eukaryota; kingdom Metazoa; phylum Chordata; class Chondrichthyes; order Rajiformes; family Rajidae; genus Leucoraja; species Leucoraja ocellata. The sequence goes on along the minus strand of JAWMAR010000314.1, from coordinate 568,996 downwards.
ATTTCACATAATTAACACCATCTTATGTAATGCAATTACTCACCTTGTTCACATCAAGACTGGGGTCTATAAAATCTAAGTGTTTCAGATTTGGAAGTGGAACACCTTTGGCCAGTTTCACTGTAAGGAAAAGTATTACAATTTTCTGTAAGTTACTCAGCCCCTCACAACTGCACAGCCAATCACCGCGATGAAGACTTTACCTCATGTTACCACAGTACGACTTTCCTGTGCACATCCCTTCCCTAACATCCAATATGATCTCCGTTTTGGATATCTGTGATGACCCAGCATCCAAACACTCTTGGGTAGAGGATTCTTGTCATTATAGCTAGTTTGCGACTGCAAGCTCTGATCTCGCCGCCCCAGCGAGGGAACATCATCCTAGCTTCTACTCTATCAAGCCGTGTAAGAATTTGAGGCATTTCATTGAGATCACCTCACATGCTTTTAAATTCTGGACCCAGCTTGTTAGAAGAGCCTCAGCCATGAGCTTGACAAGCAGGGCTGAGATTCTTGCTCCCTGTGCAGATGAGACCTGACCATGATACCGTGGACCAGGGAGCCATTCAAGAGGGCAGAGAGAAGAGACATCATTGGGAATCTATCACGAGGATTGAGAGTCATGAAGGCCGTGTTGCCTGCCTGGTGCCTGGGTTTGGGATGTCTCGTCTGACCTGCAGAGGAATTTGGAGTGGGAGGGGAAAGATCTAGTTGTTGTGGTCCATGTGGATACCAATCACTTCTTCAAGGGCAATCTTCACTCCCAGGAATCAATGTGGTGAAGATAGACAAAATATGCTGCAATAACTCAATGGGTCAGGCAGCAGCTCTGGAAAAAACGAATCAGTGTCGTTTCAGGTAGGAACCCTTCTTCAGACTGAAAGTAGAGGTGGGGTGAGAGTGATGGAGGCCCAGGACAGAAAGGTCAGTATGGGAATGGGAAGGAGCATTAAACTGTCTAGCAACCGGGAGATCGAGTTGGCTGAGGAGGACTGAGCACATGTCCAGTGAAACGTTCGACAGGTCTGTGCTTGATCGTGCCGTGATGCAGATGCAGATGGAGTGGATGAGGTTGGAGGAGGTGCAAGTAAACCTGTGCCTCACCTGAAAGGACTGTCGGGGACCCTGGATGGAATTGAGGGAGGAGGTATAGCGACAGGTGTTGCATTTCCTGCGGTTGCTGGGAAAAGTTACAGGGGATGGTTTCGGCCCGAAACGTTGCCTATTTCCTTCGCTCCATAGATGCTGCTGCACCCGCTGAGTTTCTCTAGCATTTTTGTGTACCAGGGGATGGGGTGGTTTGGGTGGGAAGGACCTTTACTGCACACCCCCATTTGCTTTTTTATAAAAGATCAGACATCCACATAATATTCCAGTTCTGGCTTCTCACCAGCACTATACAGAATGACAAGACATCTTTGTCTTGGACTTATTTCCACTTGTAGTCAAGGCCAACATATCACTTGCTTCCGAATCGATGTTGCATCTGCTCATTAAGTTGCAGTGAATTGTGTAGCAGTACATCCAGGTCCCTCTGTTTACACCAACATTGTACAAACTCCCGGTTTTTGTTACTGTACCTCGGTACATGTGACAATAAACTAAGCATTTTTTAAATTATCTGTATTTCAACTTTTTCTTCCAAAGTGCATGACCTCACATTTTCCACATTATATTCCACTTGCCATGTCTTCTTCCTATTAGGAAGATTTTTTTCTACCTTCAAAACCTGAAGACAGTGAGAGAGCAGCCATCTTGCTGAAAACAGAAATCAACTCTAAATAAAAATCGGCAGGAAGAAGGGGAAGCGTTTTTACCACTTCAGTGTTTCTGTGGGACATTAACACAGATAGAAACATAGAAAATAGGTGCAAGAGTAGGCCATTCGGCCCTTCGAGCCTGCACCACCTGTCAATATGACCATGGCTGATCATTAGATGGAAGCAGGCATATAATTGGCTCAGCTGGAGGTAGGATAGCAAATTAAAAAATAAAGCAAGCTAGAGCGAAGCGGCCTGTTCAGAGTGGCCGTGTTGAAGCAAAATGCAACTTGAGGCTTTGGCTGGAGAGGCCTCTGACCTGTCAAGCCCAGAGTGTGAGAGAGTGAAAGTGCGAGTGAGTGAGTGAGTGAGTGAGTGAGTGAGTGAGTGAGTGAGTGAGTGAGTGAGTGAGTGAGTGAGTGAGTGAGTGAGTGTGTGTGTGTGTGTGTGTGTGTGTGTGTGTGTGTGTGTGTGTGTGTGTGTGTGTGTGTGTGGTTTGGTCGATCCAGCTCGAAGTTTTTCAGGCGAGTGTCCTCGAGCTTGAAGGTCGAAGACAGTCGCTGAAAGGTTGCGCTAGTGGGACAGGCCCTTTACAGTGACCTCCTAGGACCACGTGTCGACCATGCTGCGAGTTTGAGTGGAGCGCAAACACGTCTAAATTCACAAATTAGGTTGCGCAGTGGGACAGGCCCTTTACTGCTTCCAACTTGGTTAGGAGGAGGGAGTGATTGCAAGTGAAGCAGGCAGGGAGATAATGGTAAGGGCAGTGTTAGATGAGCCTCAGCCATGAGCTTGACAAGCAGGGCCGAGATTCTTGCTCCCTGTGCAGATGAGTGTGGGGGCTGTAGGAAGGATGAGAAACTGACCATGACACCGTGGACCAGGAAGCCATCCAAGAGCGCAGAGAGAAGAAACACGTGGTCATCATTGGGTATTTGTCATGAGGATACAGAGTCCCGAAGGCTGTGTAGCCGTCCAGGTGCCTGGGTTACGTCATGTGGATACCATGATGTGGATAGAACAAGGAAACAGGATCTGACAAGGGAATTTAAGCAACTGGGTACTAAATCGAAAAGCAGAACCAAAGAGGTAATAACCTCTGGATTGCTACCTGAGCCACAAACAATTTGGCATAGGGTTGTGAAGATTAAAGAGCTGCACTCATGGCCCAAAGATTGTTGTGGGAGAGGTGGATTTGAATTTGTGGGACATTGGCATCAGTATTGGGGAAGGAGGGAGGTGTCTTGATTGGGAGACTTCACTTGAACCCGGCTGGGAAACTAGGTAAATGACATAACTAGGGCCATAGATAGGGCTTTAAAACTAAAGAGTGTGTATAGTGTGTGGGGCGGGGTCGTCAATAAAATGGAAATATATGGATGAAATTAAAAGGAAGGAGAGAGCAGGAGAGGTTACTGAAGTCTCCAGAAGTAATAGAACAGGAAGTTTAAGAAGAGATAAGGTAGGCAAAATTAGGGCCAATATAAGAAGAGGTGTGAAGAATTGGTGTTATATTTGAATGCACACAGCATACGGATGACCTAATAGCACAGTTAGAATTTGGTAGGTACAATGTTGTGGGCATCACAGATACATAGCTGAGAGAGGATCAGAGCTGGGAGCTGAATATCCAAGTTACATGTCCTATTAAAAAGACAGATGGGTGGGCAATGAGGGTGGGGTAGCTATGCTGTTCAGAAATGAAATTCTGTCCTCAGCAAGGCGTGACATAGGATCAGATGTAGAATCCTTGTGAATAGAACTAAAAAGACTCAGGGTAAAAATAACCTGATGGAAGATATTTACAGGCATCTGAACTGTAGCCAGGACGTCAGGTACAAATCACATCATGAGATACAATTGTCATGTAAGAAAGGCAATGTGACAGTGGCCACCTGGGATTTCAACATGTAGATAGACTGGGAAAATCAGGTTGGCATTGGATCTCAAGAGAATGAATTTGTAGAATGCCTACGAGATGGCTTCTTAGAGCAGCTTGTGGTCAAGCCTACGAGGGAAAAGGCAATTCTGGATTTGGTATTGAGCAATGAACCAGGTGTGATTAGGAAGCTTAAAGTAAAGGAACTCCTAGGGGGCAGTGACCATAATATAAAATCCAACTTGCAGTTTGAGAAAGAGAAGATGAATTTGGATGTGTCTGTATCACTATCTCGTAAAGGTGATTACAGAGGTATGAGGGAGTAGCTGTCTAAAGTTGATCGGAAAGGGACCCTAGCAGGAATGACAGTGTAGCAGCAATGGCAGGAGTTTCTGGGAATAATTTGGAAGACGCAAGATCTTTTCATCCCAATGAGACCACCGTGGCTGACAAGGGAAGTCAAAGACAGTATAAAACGAAAAGAGAGGAACGTAATGTTGCAAAGATCAGTGGGAAGCTGGGGGATTGGGGAGCTTTTGAAAACCAAGAGAAGGGAACAAAAATGACAACGGGGAGAATAGATGAACTATGAAGGTAAGCTAGCCAATAATATTAAATCGGATAGAAAAGTTTCTTCTGATATATAAAGAATAAAGAGGGATGATAATGTGGAATAAAGAAATGGCAGATGAATTTAGCAAGTAGAACATTTCCCAGTTGACAATTTACATCAAAATTGTTGCAATAATCAAGTCAGTAACATCTTTAATTTGCTAAGAGCAAGAATATAATTAACCAACAGATAAACTGAGCAAAGCTAATTTTCGTGAGGGAAGTTCAGCACAAGGTAAAAAAATCCCCAACATCTAAATACGTTGCACCATTATCCATTTTAACCGTGGAAATCCCAAACAGTCTCCATCACGTACTTACCATTGACGCCTGGTAACACCACATTGTTTATTGCAACGTTCATTGCCATTTGCAGACTTGCCACCTTCAACAAGACATGATGAGAAAGAAAATGTGAAATAAGATCCTCTCAGTTTAATATCCTAGAATAATGTAATGTTTACAGTGGGGAGTGACGGTGTACAACATCGTTGTGGGGGGGGCTGGAATTGACAACCCAAAGACCACTCATATGAACAAGGAAGTCTCAGGCTTCCCAGGATGTCCTCACTGTTGTCCTTTTGACCGCACTCTTGAGCAGAACTTCTCATGGGGTTGATGGTTGGAATGTTAGCTTCCTGTTAGCTCATTGAGGAATCTGGAGAGGGAGCTGACCCAGGTTAGAACTGAAACAGATTCAGTGACTACATTTATTTCAGTGGAGAGGAATGACTCTATCAGAGACAGGTGCATTATTCAACATATGATTATGGGGAGACCCAGGATGGAAGCAGGACCTCAAACACCGTTTTCGGTGGAGGGCATCCACGGCAGGGAGCGGGGCACCGATGAGGTGCTGAGCGGTTTTCACCACCCGTTGTTGTGCCTTCCTATCCGCTGCGGTGCAACTGCTGTACCATACCATGAAGCAGGTGGTCAGGATGCTTTCGATGGTACAGCGGTAAAAGTTGGTCAGGATCTGGGGGGACAGGTGAGCTTTCTTGAGCCTCCTCAGGAAGTAAAGGTGCAGCTGCGCCTTTTTGATCAGTTTGGTGGTATTGAGGGACCAGGACAGATCCTCCGAGATGTGTACCCCGAGGAATTTGTAGTTGGAGATGCGCTCCACCTCAGTCCCGTTTATATGGATGGGGGTATGTCTGCCCCCTCTGTTCTTCCTGAAGTCAACAATAATTTCCTTCGTCTTCTTGGAGTTGAGGACGAGGTTATTGTTGGCACACCAGGCTGCCAGGTTCTGGACCTCCTCCCTGTAGGCTGACTCGTCGTTGTCACTGATCAGCCCTACCACCGTGGTGTCGTCGGCAAATTTAATGATGGCGTTGGAGCCTTACTTAGGAATGCAGTCATGGGTGAAGAGGGAGTACTACGTCCATGGTATAGATTAGGAAGTGTGGGACAAGGCATTCGAATTTGAGGTATGAGGAATTACTTCAGCAGGTCAAAAGCAAAGGAAACAAAGGGCCGGCCAGCTAGGGTACTCATGTCCAGGGAATTTTGGCTGGAGATCGAAATGGGCAGTGCAGGGTTTGGGTTGTAGTTGGGGAGAGAACATTGTCAAAAGGCATGAGATCTGTGATGGATTGGGAGATAGTGGTCTGATGTTTGTCAGTGATGTCATGGTCAAGGGGTGGGTATGAGGAGTTGTACGAGAGGCCTTCAGCTTGGTAGAGTTCTGTCAGCCAGATTGCATCAGCACCACCCTTGTCTGTTCCTTCCATAAACGCTGCCTGACGCGCTGACTTCCTCCAGAACTTTGTTTTTAACTCAATTCCACCATTTGCAGTTGCAGTCACATTCAGAACTTATGTTGTTTATTATCTGGGACTACATGATCATCATCACTGCACAAGGTGTTGATCGTGGACCTGAGAACTTGTTTCCATCATCCACTGAGGATTCCCAGCACTTTCTGTTTGTATTTAAAATCTTCAACATCCTTTGAACCTTTGGCCCACAGTGTCCGTGCCAAAAATGTTGCCAAGTTAAACTATTGTCGCCTCTGCATGCATGTGATCCACATCCCTCCCTATTCAGTGATGTGGAAGTATCTTCCTAAATGTTGTGATGAGACACTTCCAAGTTAAGTTCAGAAAGGATCTTGCCTATAAATCCATCATATGGCATCTGCCAATCTAAGATTACTAGAATCGGCGTATTAAGATGCTGTTACACTGCGCCACCATAAACGTTGTTTTTGAATGGAACACTTGTATTTAATTGTTTTATAAAGTGTAACGTTTACCTTCTTATATGATGACTGTTACTTTGATCACAGACTAATTTGCACCCAAGACTCAAGTGTCATCACAAACAAACAAGACTTAAAATCATGCAAGAAGATTTACTTACCGGAACAGGGCCAACATTAGTACGATCAAGAGTCAATTTCAGACTGTACAAAAAGACAAAGTACAAAAGCAGAACACCATTACATCACAAAGGGAATTGTCTGGATTTTTAACAATGTTTGCGCAATCTGACTTTAAACTCCTTCAGTAGATAATGGTACAGTGAAATGAGACAACATGCAACAAATACAGGCCCATACGAAGCTTTCCAAAAAGGGGGATGGCATCACAGAATTACAAAAAATGTAATGTGAAATAGTGTGCGCGCATCATGAGCGCGAAGCGTGAAGTCCCTCGATGCCAGGGTCCAGGGCCCTTATGCGGGCCCTGGAAACTCTGGGGTTTTACATGCTCTCTGATGCATTCTGAGCCTTATGTTGGAGCATTTCTGCATCCAATTTATGACCAATATTTCAGAAATTAACAGGAATCTGAGAGGTAGCTTTCTCACACAAAGGGTGCTGGGTGTATGGAATGAGCTGCCAGAGGAGGTAGTTAAGGCTGGGACTATCCTAATGTGTAAGAGACATTTGGACACGTGCATGGATAGGACAGATTTAGATGGATACATGGGCCAAACGCGTGTGAGTGGGACTAGTTTAGATGGGACATGTTGGTCGGTGAGGGCAAGTTGGGCTGAAGGGCCTGTTTCCACATTGCATCATTCTATGACTAAAAAGTTAAGAAGAAAAATGAATGTAGATAAGTAGAGCAGATTTGAAAGAGGAGTGAAATGTAAAGGCAGAGAGAGGTTTATGGGTGGAAAGGAACATAGGAAAGGAGGGGGGAGAGTGGGCTTGGGCAGATGGGTGAATGGAAAATAGACACAAAGTGCTGGAGTAACTCAGTGGGTCAGGCAGCATCTGCGGAGAATATGAATAGGTGACGTTTCACAGAGTACTGGAGTAACTCAGCGGGTCAGGCAGCATCTCTGGAGAACATGGATAGATGACATGTCACAGAGTGCTGGAGTAACTCAGTGAGTCAGGCAGCATCTCTGGAGATTATATTTCGGGTCAAGACCATTCTTCAGTAATATTCATGATGTGGCATGCATAGACATTCCTGAATGTTACCCAAACCATCATGAGCTACTTTGTTACGGTGCTTGCCCTCTCCCATTAAGTCTCTGCTGCCTTGGGTGATGCAGGACAGGACACGAGCTTTGGGACAAGGTGTTAAGTTGTTGCCGTCTGTCCCAGCCTGGTAAAATCCTGGATGGAGTGGATTTGGAGAGGATGTTTCCACTAGTGGGAGAGTCTAGGACCAGTGGCCACAGCCTCGGAATTAAAATACATTCCTTTAGGAAGGAGATGAGCAGGAATTTCTTAAGTCAGAGGGTGGTGAACTGTGGAATTCATTGCCACAGACAGCTGTGTAGGTCAAGTCAATGGACATTTTTCAGGAGGAGATTGATAGATTCTTGATTGATACGGGTGTCAGAGGTAATGGGGAGAAGGCAGGAGAATGGGTTTGAGAGGGAAAGATAGATAGAGCCATAGAGTGATACAGTGTGGAAACAGGCCCTTCGGCCTTGCACGTCCCATCTGCACTAGTCCCACCTGCCCACGTTTGATCCATATCCCTCTGAACCTGTCCTATCCATGTACCTGTCTAACTGTTTCTTAAATTTTACGATAGTCCCCGCCTCAACTACCTCCTCTGGCAGCTTGTTCCATACACCTACCACCCTTTGTGTGAAAAACATACCCCTCAGATTCCTATTAAATCTTTTGCCGTTCACCTTACACTTATGTCCTCTGCTCCTCGATTCACCAACTCTGGGCAAAAGACTCAACCATATCTATTCAAATCATGATTTTATACACTTCTATTAGATCATCCCTCATCCTCCTGTGCTCCATGAAATAGAGTCCCAGCCTACGCAACCTCTCCCTATAGCTCTGGCCCTCTAGTGCTGGCAACATCTGCATCTCATGGCATATAATGATCCTGATGAAACATTGGCATTTGGGGGAGTTATATGTGAACTCAATGGTGAAAATCAGTTGCTTGAACTTTATCTTATTCAATGCACCGACTTTGACAAATTCCACTCAATGTCACTAGACAGGAGTCTCAGACAATTCTGGTGGATTAATCCTAATACAGATGTTGCACCCTCTCTGAGCTTAACTAATAACGTACATCGACAGTCAAATTTAGATTTAGATCTATTGTACTCTACAGGCTTCGGTACTATATTAATAAAGGAAATAAGCAAAACAAGTAATCAATAATGACTGAGTTTGGCTATCAATGAATGGTAATTGTTAGTTGTGCATTCAGTATAAACGTTATGGATTGAAGCCCCAATCTAAACATTTGAACACATAATCTACACTAATTTTAACTATGATTGATTTTTTGCAGGGACAGCTCCATCCACAAATTCAGATGGTTAAAGATGTTTGAACATTTTGCCAAAACAGAGCAGGCCATTTTTCCAGTGTCCCTCTGATGTGTATTTATTCTCCAATGCCAAGGATCTTCGATGTTTGTTGTAATAACTTGTGTGGTAATTATCTTACCCCGCACAGACTGGGTCCATGTGAGGGCATGAATTGTCTTTCAGTTGTCTTTCCCTTACCTATTCAGTTGAAGGGATCCAATCAGTTTCATCTGAGCGATATGCACATGAGCAGAGACACTCGCTTGCTGCAACAAGACAAAATAATCAAGGAGATTTCTCATGGCAATAGTTTTGCCAACCGTAAAAATATATGTACTACAGAAAAAGACGATTTTTGTACTTACAATGTTCAGGACAAAAAGTGATGCGAGGGTTGAATCTGGCTGGACTGCGCACACTTCAAGTGCTCCAAATGCTTGAACATCGATGAGATTTTTTGCAGCCTGCAGAACTGGCGATCGAGTGGCTCGCAGGCGCAATTCTATTGGCATGTTAGGATAGAGCTTTGCCAGCTGTTGAGACGTATATTCTATTAATATTTAGGTCATTTACATCATTTTCTCCAGATTGTGCCTGATCTCTAAGCATCAGTATTTTATGTTATTTTTATTTCATGTTTCCGGAACCGGAAGAATTTTTCTCTGGTAATGTTCGTCTTTCCCATCATAGAGTAACGTGCAAAGAATAGTGATGTGATAACAATGGTGATATGGGATAAGGAGTGTTTAATATCAAACAAGAATTTGCAAACCCATGAAACACTTACCCCAGGTACCATTACACTGAAGGACTTTGTGTTTAATCTGATAGGCGATGTAGCCGGAATCTGGGGAAAATAGAAAGGAATTAGCCAATTTTTTGGGGGTTATTTTGTGTGACTGTATCAAACATCATACATACATAAATTCTTCAAAGGCAAGTGTGGTGAAATAGACAGTGTGGATTTCAAATCTCATCTGCAATTCTGAGATTGGATTGATAAATCACTGCAGATTTCATTGACAAAAATCTGGAGCATTATTAAAGTTATTGCAAAATATATAGTATTTCTAAAGAACTCATTCTCTATTAATAAATCTAGATTTACTGAAAGTAAATAATCAATATACCAGTTCTGCCTCCTAACCTATACTTCATCTTTATTTCATATTTTCCACTTAAAGTAAAGTAGTCAGGGTGTTGCAGTGGTAGAGTTCCTGCCTTACAGTGCTTGCAGGTTCGATCCCGACTACGGGTGCTGTCTATATGGAGTTTGTACGTTCTTCCCATGACCGTCATGGGTTTTCTTCGAGATCTTCGGTTTCCTCCCATAAGACTTAAAAAATCTGCCGGAAATAGCAGGGGATCGGGGGTCAAATGAGATGGAGAATCTAAGTGAAATCCAGGTTAGCCGGGAAGTGGTGTTAGGTAAATTGAATGGATTAAAGGTCGATTAACCCCCAGGGCCAGATAGGCTGCAACCCAGAGTACTTAAGGAAGCAGCCCCAGATATAGTGGATGCATTAGTGATAATTTTTCAAAACTCTTTAGATTCTGGAGTAGTTCCTGAGGATTGGAGGGTAGCTAATGAATTGCAGACCAGTTAGTCTAACATCGGTAGTGGAGAACCAGTGGATGTGTTATATCTGGAGTTTCAGAAGGCTTTCGACAAGGTCCCACATAAGAGATCAGTATACAAACTTAAAGCACACGGTATTGGGGGTTCAGTATTGATGTGGATAGAGAACTGGCTGGCAGACAGGAAGCAAACAGTAGGAGTAAACAGGTCCTTTTCACAATGGCAGGCAGTGACTAGTGGGGTACCGCAAGGCTCAGTGCCAGGACCCCAGCTATTTACAATATATATTAATGATTTGGACAAGGGAATTGAACATCTCCAAGTTTGCAGATGACATGAAGCTAGGGGGCAGTGATAGCTATGAGGAGGATGCTAGGAGGCTGCAAGGTGACTTGGATAGGCTGGGTGAGTGGGCAAATGCATGGCAGATGCAGTATAATGTGGATAAATGTGAGGTTATCCACTTTGGTGGCAAAAACAGGAAAGTAAACTATTATCTGAATGGTGGCCGATTAGGAAAAGGAGAGATGCAACGAGACCTGGGCGTCATGGTACACCAGTCATTAAAAGTAGGCATGCAGGTGCAGCAGGCAATGAAGAAAGCGAATGGTATGTTAGCATTCAAAGCAAAAGGATTTGAGTATAGGAGCAGGGAGGTTCTACTGCAGTTGTACAGGGTCTTGGTGAGACCACACCTGGAGTATTGCGTACAGTTTTGGTCTCCTGATCTGAGGAAAGACATTCTTGCCATAGATAGAGTACAGAGAAGGTTCACCAGACAGTTTCCTGGGATGTCAGGACTTTCATATGATGAAGGACTGGATAGACTCGGCTTGTACTCGCTAGAATTTAGAAGATTGAGGAGGGATCTTATAGATACTTACAAAATTCACCAGGGGTTGGACAGGCTAGATGCAGGAAGATTGCTCCCGATGTTGGGGAAGTCCAGAACAAAGGGTCACAGTTTAAGGATAAGGGGGAAATCTTTTAGGACTGAGATGAGGAAAACATTTTTCACACAGAGAGTAGTGAATCTCTGGAATTATCTGCCACAGAAGGTAGTTGAGGCCAGTTCATTGGCTATACTTAAGAGGGAGTTAGATGTGGCCCTTGTGGCTAATGGGATCAGGGGATATGGAGAGAAGGCAGGTACAGGATACTGAGTTGCATGATCAGCCATGATCATATTGAATGGTGGTGCAGGCTCGAAGGGCCGAATGGCCTACTCCTGCTATATTTTCTATGTTTCTATGTTTCTATACACCAAAGACATACAAGTGTGTAGGTAAATTGGCTTGGTAAATGTAAAAAGTGTCCTTAATGTGCGTAGGATGGTGTTAATATGCGGGGATCGCTGGTCGTCGTGGACCAGGTGGGCCGAAGGGCCTGTTTCCGCGCAGTATGTCTAAACTAAACTAAAGGAAACGTACTGCAGCCAATCAGCCTACCCGAGTGTCTTTGGGATGTGGGAGGATATTTGAGCCAAACCCATGTGGCTGCAGGGAGAACATGCAAACTCCTGTCAGACAGCACCAAAGGTCAGGACTGAACCCTGGTCACTGGAATAGTGAGATGGCAACACGACCTGCAGAATCATTGTGCCTCTCTGCCAATTGATGAACCATGGAAACAGGCCCCATAAATCACCAGACATTGCTACCCCTTGTTGCTCTGTGACAAAACAAAGCTCATATTCATAAAATAATTTATTATTTTAAAACAATGCCATTGTTCAAATAAGAGACAATTGAAAATGGAGTAAGTTTCTGACAAGAAGGTGCATTATTTGTTACTCCTTCCTCACACAGTGACATGAAACCAGCAGCCTGGAATTTGGAGTAAGAACAACAGTAAAACCATCGACTCCTCAATGATGCCATGAAGTAAATCAGGCAGCAATGATCAGTGTTCCTAATAAACGTAATCAAAGACGGAATCAGACTGTCCAATGCACCCCCACTCACGTCACTGCACAGGTGATAACGAGTGCTTGGAATGAGGTGTCCAGTGCATCTTTATAGTAATTGTGATCAGCACTTACCTCAGTGTTGTACCTCCGCACAGTTTCACAGCAACCTACTGCAGAAACCCACCTCCAGTGAAAATAATAACCTCGTTTGTATACACAAGGGCAGTGAAAGGATGGCTTTTACCCACCATTTTATCAGTGATTTTCATTTTTAAGACCCCAGCTTCATAATACACAAATCCTGCTGAGTTAGCAACAAAATCAGATATTCCCAAGTACAACATGCGATTGGACTGACTGGGAAGGCTGATTGGGGGTGGCGTGAAGGGAGGATCTTTCCTTTCTCCCATTTTGTAGAATTCACCCTATAAAAAGAATTAGATGTCAAATCTCAGATACTACAAGAAGTCTCAAAAGGCACAGATAATGGAAAGAGCTGATCAATAACATTGTATTTAACAACCGCCTGTCCATTTTCAAACTTCTGAATATAAACTTCTGGTGCCAGTTGAACCTTAGTTTGAACGAGACAACAAGGTCACAGACCATCCCTGCCTTGGACCTAACGTGAACCAAAGAACAAGATTCTAGAGATGAGTGAGTTACTGTTCCCACAGTTCTTGGAACAGTAGGGTCAAAATCTTACGGATGTCATGGTCAGAATTGTTTCTCTAAATAATGTCAAGGTGATGGACAGAGTGCAGTTTGGAAGCTTATCTTAATTAACATTAAGCTTTTTAAATTTAGATCAGCTTCTGTTGTGCTAGAAAACTAAGGAAAAATAAGCCTGGATAGTGAATATCTATCACGAGATCACTGGTAACTTATAAATAGAGAACTCAAAAACAGTCTTGGATATGTCTAAAGGCAACAGAACTATGAAACAGCGCAAATATCAACCCATCCAACTGCCCATGTACATTCGCATCACCCTCCCCTCCCCAGGAGTCAGGGCCTACCTTAAAATCCAGGTCCATGGCGTCATTTGAAATTTGAATTTGATTAACCAGTGAAAAGTCAAACTCAGCAAATGGGTGAATTTTGAACGACACTAAGAACAGAGGGAAAAGAACATGAAATATAATTTGTAAGATGGAACTGCAGATGCTGGTTTACACCAAAGTTTTAGACTTGACCCCAAACGTCACCCATCCCTTCTCTCCAGAGATGCCGCCTGACCCGCTGAGTTACTCCAACATTTTGTGTCTATCTTCAACATTAAACATAAAATATCAATACAAAAGATTTGACATTCGCAATCCAGATTGTTTTTTTGGCTGCCACCAGGGTAACAGGTGAGGACTACGTTTGGCTTCTGATCCAGGTCTATGTGTGGACTTTTAGTGGCACAGTTAGTCTGCCTCTTGACCTTCCCCAGCACTTAATGAGTTGAGATGAAAACAACCAAGTTTGGCAGTGGCTCACACGATGAGCTTTTGCTTTAGTCCATATCAAGTCCGTTGCCAGGACGTTCTCTTTCAGTTTCTAGAACACATCGCTAACTTCAGCAACTGTCTGGCTGTTGCTGAGGTCCTGATCCTTAACGATGAGTATTGGTTCTTTCACCACCAGAACCTGTCTTCCAATCCATGTTGAGATTTATATCCCAAGGTTTAAGGGCCTGTCCCACTTGGGTGTCATTTGCACGTCATGCAGGTGGCGCGCGAAGATTTTGTGAATCCCCAAATCCTGGGTTGATACACACCATGCGCGCATCACATGCATGTTGTCCTTGTGGCGCGTAAATTATGTCGCACAAATGACGCCCAAGTGGGACAGGCCCTTTACAAATCTTCTTTATGTTGTCACCTATGTATCCAGACCATCCATCCTTCTCAAATTACCATACACATGTTGTAATCTCATCTTTACTCCCCATATGGCATTGACATAGCTAGGCTCAGTCATCTTTCTCCTTCTCAGAAACCAATCACTCCCCTCGATCTAGCCCCATGGCCAATGCCTTAATGGTCTTCAAAATGTTTCTAAGTCAATGGTCATTAATTGTTGGGTATAAGCTTTGGTTCCTGTCACTATCTCCGGAGAGGGATCGGAATTCACAGTCATCCCATCTTTTGAATGAAATGTTAAATTCAGGCCCACAATTAAAATAAGCTGCCACTGTTTCAATTGCCCTTTCCCTTGGATTCTATCAATATTTATTTCTCAAACAATACCGCTAAAGGCCATCTTGCCATTGGTAGCTGCACCAACGATATGCCAGAAATGGACTGGTCTCAAATTTATATTTAATTGGTTGCAGAGCACTTTGAGATATCATTCAAGGGCGACACAAGAAAGGTGCTGGAAACTGGAATAAAAAGACAACTGCTGGTGAAACAACAGGTCAAACATGGGCAGAGGGGAGAAATGATTGACATTTCAGGTGAAAATCCTGCATCGATCGAGAGGAGAGACGGCCAGTATAGAGGGCCGAGGGGGAGAGGTGACACAGGAACAGAGGAGGGTGGGTAAGGGGGGGGGGGGGGGGGCAGGATGGAGAGGTTGAGCTAGGGAAGTGGGTGGGGAAAGAGGGGATGGTATTGGGACAGAGTCAGATGGGTGATAGGTGGAGGTAAACAAAAAAAGGCCAACAAAGCCGGTTGCGGGGGAAGGGAGAGCAGGGGTGGAGACAGCTTCTGTAGAAAATGAAGCAGCAATCTTAAGAGAGTTTTTGGAAGGCGATGGAAGAATGAGGGAGAATGTAAAACAACATACTTTTCATGGTCTTTAGATCCTTTTCCAACCCCTTGAGTCTACTGGAGATTTCAGGACAAATCTGTATCAAAGAAATAGTAAATGACAATGAGGAGATTACCATGTTTGACACAGGCTCCGCCATGAGTTATACAGCTTGAATGCTGTGCAAGTTAACAGCACAAATCTATATTACTAAAAGGAAGATCTTGATCGCCTTTGACTCACTGCGATGTGATTTCCGAGAGAACGCCGCCACTGACGGCCGTCATTTTTGGCCAACTTACTCAGAGCCCCCCTCCGCCAGAGTGGACCAGAGGATTTGTCCCATCGATGAAATATCTGAGAGATATTAATGTTTTTTTTAATTTTGCCATTCTCTCTGCTGCCCCCGCTGGCGGCAGGGGGGAGGGACTATAAAACCCAGAAGTGGCGTGACACACTCAGTGTCTGCCAGATGGAGGAAGCGAGAGGGGTACAGCTCTCTGATCTGTGAATAACACTGAACGCACGTCTACTCCACGGTGAGTCCCCAGGATGTGGTTTTCAGCAAATGTGTTTGTTGTTTGCAAAGTGTTTGCCCAATTAGGTTGGCTTTTTAAAGAGCTTTCAGCAAATGTGATTTGTTGGCTTGCAAAGTGTTTTTGTCCAATTGGCTTGGCTTTTAAAGGGCTTGCTTGCAACAGTTTTCGGATGGTTAAAGCATGAATAAACATTTTATTAGATCAGGACTGTGTTTAATTTCAAAATTGGCGCTCATTCTGTGATTTTCGCTTAGTTGCAAGATGGCGCTGAAGACATCATTTCCGGTTAGCGGCATGCTAGCGCTGAGTGTGTCATTTCCGGTTTGTGGCAAGAAGCGAGATGGTGATGTCAAGATGGCGCCGAGTGCAGGCGCCATTGAATAGTTCAAAAGAACTGACTGTTCTGTCTATGGTGAGTGTGTTTGTTGGATCTTATTTAAAACACATTTTTGCTTCAGCAGCAGCAGCCTCTACAGGAGGCTTTAAACATTTGATTTACACACTGTATATTCAACACATTCTGAAGTTACTTGGCATTTTAGTATTGGGTGAGTGTGTGTGAGTGAATTAGTGTGTGTGTGTGTGTGTGTGTGTGTGTGTGTGTGTGTGTGTGTGTGTGTGTGTGTGTGTGTGTGTGTGTGTGTGTGTGTGTGTGTGTGTGTGTGTGTGTGTGTGTGTGTGTGTGTGGGTGTGTGGGTGTGGTGAGTGTGATCAACAAATAACAAATAGTACGAACTAGCGCAACAGAAAGCTCCCCCACCCCCCACTGGCCAGCAATATTGTAATTGGTGGAGAGGTGGAATATTGCATTGGGTGACCAGCCCTCCGGTGTGATGCTGGGACCCAACGGGTCCCACCTAATCTAGTATTCAATATGAATGGTGAGGGAAGCTGACCTACCTGTTTGTTAAGAACATCACGAATGGGGTTTTCGAGGCCTTTGCGGAACAGATCGTTCAAACATCTGCAAAGCACAATTTTACTTGGTGAAAACAAAATAAATGTTAACATTGTGCAGAAACATTCTCGAATACAAAACACATATAGGTTAAGTGTGAAGGTAATATGTTACCTGTAGACTATGTTTGTGTGAATAAATTATTCCTCTTCATCATTAAACCTAACCAGATACCAGCCGGTCACTGAGTTACTCCAAAAATACCAGGAGCTCAACAACCCAGCCAGGTCTGTCAGAGGTTTACAGTACAAGCACCATTTCCAATTTGTCTAATCCCCCCCCCCCCCTCTTTTAACCAGGTGGCCCCAGATACTCCCCCAGCTGTGCACTTGTCCTCATGCCCCCCTCCTCTCTGAACACCTATTATCTCACCCACCAAACCTCTCCTTGGCCTCTGTCTACTCACCTGCAATCCTCCAACCCCAACGCCCACCCTTGTCGTGTCTTCACTTTCACAACACCCCCCCCCCCCCCCCCCCCCCCGTACGATTTTGGAATGTGGGAGGAGCCCACTCTGCCACCCTACACTCAGACATTTGAAAATAAAAAGGCTGCGTTTCTGGAGATCTCAAAAGACAGCAAAAGAGCCAAAGGGTTCCTGATCCCCTGAGTAGGAACAGCATTTTGG
This sequence comes from Leucoraja ocellata, assembly GCA_036785375.1. Lineage (NCBI taxonomy): Eukaryota > Metazoa > Chordata > Chondrichthyes > Rajiformes > Rajidae > Leucoraja > Leucoraja ocellata. The sequence goes on along the minus strand of JAWMAR010000314.1, from coordinate 551,629 downwards.
GCAGTTTCCATTAAATATCTGACAGTTTTGACAGCCATCAAGGTGGAGGGTATTGCATAGTTTGCTGGCAATTTATTATGGAATTGGCTTTTCTATTATACCAGATGGATTCCTCTCCCTGATACCCAGAATCAACGTCATGGAGCTATATGGCACAAAACAAACGTTTTGAAGCAAAGATGAAGAAAACAAGCATGTCCAATTTCTCCTTGTAGCTAACACTCTCTAGTCCAGGCTCCATCCTGGTAAATCTCCTCTGCACCCTTTCCCAAATCTCCACATCCTTCCTGTATTGGAGCAACCCGGACATTACACAATATTCCAAATACATCCAAACCAAAGTCCTGTGAAGCTGCATCATGATACGAAAGAACATGGGGGTGAGAAAAAAAGAGCGCAAGAGAAACCTTAAATATTCTGAGGTTTCTATTCTAAATGACTGTGTACATTACCGTTTTACTTTTGTCAACTTGACTTCTAATTTCCCAATATTGGCTGAGCAGGCAACGCTTTGGAGAGCTGGGCGGCCAGTGCTGTCACAGGTCATTCCTATCGTCTGTGATATTGACAGACCGCTCACAGACACGTCAAATGATCCACTCGTCTGACTGTGAGGAAATATGAGGAGATGCCATAAGTCATCAGATAATTAACCATTGGAAGACAAACTTACTAATGAACGGAGATGCAATGCTCTGCCAGTATTTATTGTCCCTAGCATTAAACCCCACTCTATGTTGATCCAGAGAGATATAGTTTTGAGAAGTTGGTACTCTTGTGGGAATTGCATAATATTTGCTTCAGAAAAACAGGTTGTTCAGCCCATCAGTTTTGTGCCAGTGATTATGCTGTCCCATGAATCTCATTTCCCCTCATCCAACCACCATAAGATCCAACTATGATGGAGCTGTTGATCAGTCAATCCAGTCTATGTCCTGCGGCAGTCACAGAGCTAAGGTCCGGGGAACCCACTGCCAGAGTTCTTTGGGGACTCCTGGCCTGATATCACCGGTCTTTTCAAGCACACGCCAAGTTTGATGTGGCTTGTTAATTACATTACAATGATTTATTGTGTAACTCTATGCACTTCAAAGTCTACGCACTTTGCTCCCACCACCTTCCGGGTGAGTTGGTCAGTCTGTAGACAGCTCCATAACTGCCTGGGATTGTCTGCCTCGACTGCAAGTGCAGTTTCAGATGTAAAACACGGCTTAAAACACAGGACAGGCAACATTCACCCAACACCTAGGGAATTTTCTTGTCTGATTGCCTGCCTGACAATCAGCTTGGTCATGCGGAGAGCAGAGTACGGAGCCCTGGGTGGAACATGATGCGAGTAAGCTTCCCACTCGAGGCCTCCAGGAGAGAGGGAGTGAAGCAGTCTGATAACTTGGGCATGGAGGGAAGTGCCTGGGGGAGTTGGAGCCTTGCAACTAATCTGCCTTTTTTAAAAGATGGAATTTCATGGTTAGATTAAAATCCCCAATACTCTTTCCACAAAATTGTTTATAATTTACAAGCTCATTGGATTAAAGAAATATATTACAGTAGGCACTGACTTGGATGCTTTTGCAATAGCTCTAGCAATTAAATGTTGTATCTTCTCCAATTATCGATGAAAGAACTACATCACATCCTTCAAATTAATGTTATAAAGTGCTGCAGCGACCAATAGCAGGTAGAATGATAAGAGTTGAGCGACAGCCTCTGTTCCCTTGGGCGAGGGAAGGTAACAGGAGACAGATTACAGCAATTCCCTAGTCCAACACGAAACAGAGAGGGGACAGCTCCCTGGAATTGATCCAGTTACTCCATAAAGATCAGAAGAAAAATAACCAAAGGTAAAACAAATACGAAATACTCACAAAAAGTGCTTTTGAACTTTAAAGTCACCCTTCACACCAATGAAACCATCTGTGATGGAGACCTGAATGCCCCGGCCAGCAGAGAATTTCACAGTAGACTGCGGTAAACCCAACTTGTAAATGCTTATCCTGCAGACAAGATTGATGCAATGGGTTAACTTTATATTCTCATCAGGAGAAGTAGTTTTAAAGAGAATGCTGTTTTTTTTAATTGATTATTTTTATTTTTATTTACAGAAATTTAGATAAAAATCAAACTCGCAGTACATTTAAAATGCAGATACTAGGAGCACAAGATGAGCATTAGAATTCTCTGGTAAACACCATTAAGCTGCCTTTGTCACAACTCCGCATTTTTTAAATATAGATGTCTTCCAACATGGAAAGTTTCATATATGATTGATCCATTTCAGGTTTTGGACATCCTAGAACACTCTACAGTTACAAGAACATAGTCAATATTTTTTTTTTTGCTGATGTGTTACCTAAATATTATATTTTATCTAAAAACCATCAGTGTTACATTCCTTCAATGGAACCGTCAGTGTTACATTCCTGTCAGGAATTTGTGCTCCATTCTTGAACCACAAATTTGTAAATTTGTGGTTCAGGAATGACACGTTCTTCCAGTTGAGCCAGGAGTGACTCGAGCTGATCTTTAAATAGTGCTCGAGGTTAGTTCACTGTGACCACGCATGATTCCCCTCACTTCCACCTATGTTCATTCCTCTGGCTTCACAATTTGTACTTCTATCCTTATCCACCGAGTGGCGCCATCAGCGTCTGTCTTTTCGTCTCTTTTGTTACTTTTAGTGTGTTTTAAAAAGTATGTGTTAATGTTCTTGAAAAAAGAACATTAACACATACGTTTTACGTTGGGGCTGGGTGTGGGGGGTCAAGAAAAACATTTTTTCAGTCTCTTACCTTGCTGGAGATGTGATTTTTTTTTCCAGATCATACCTCCGGTCGCTTTGCGGCCTAACATCATGGAGCTGGCGGCCTTGCTCAGGACTGACTTTGAGCCCCACCGCAGGGCCGTAGAACTACCATCGGAGCCTGCGATCCTTTGCCTGGGATCGACGCTCCAACTGCGGCCTGCGGATTTCACCATCGAGGAGCTCGCAGTCTCGGGTAGAGACTGATGTCAGGAAGCTCCAAAGTTGCAAGAGGTTTGACTAGCCCCGACCCGGGGTCCGATTGCCTGGCGCAGGGAGCTGAGATCCCCCCAATGCGGGAGCTTGATCGCCCCAGTGTGGAGGGCCGACCGCCGGCAACGGGAGCCAAGATTGTCCCGTCAACACAAGGCTTGAGGCCCCTGACAGCGGGGGGGCCAAAGAAGGGAAGAGATTGAACTCTATTTTCGCCTTCCATCACAGGGATGAATGTGGAGGAGTCACTGGGATGTATGTTTATGTTAAAAAGTATTAACAGGAAGGGCGATCAAACACCTGCTTCGGGGAGAAATCTCAGCTCCCCCGAGCCGGGTCGGGGCTGGTAGAAACCTGCATCGTCCACGTCCATATACAAGTCTGCGTCCCCGCGATGGGGCTCAAAGTCAGTCCCGAGCATGGCCGCCAGCAGAGCGACCAGAGATACGATCCAGAAAGCAATCGCATCTCTAGCAAGGTAACAGATTGAAAAAAAGTTTCCACCGACCCCCTTTGCCTGATGATCTACCAAGATAGCATACAAAGAAAGTTTTTCACTGCATAAACCAATACAGACTGAGGCTAATGGACTGACATGGATGGAGATCATATTGATCGACAAACATCTAAGAGCAGGATACATGGGCCCTTTTCCGCGTAGGAGGGAGAGCCTGGAAGGGCACCGTGGGGATCAGAGCTGAGTCTCCAGTTATTCATGATATATATCAGTGACGTCAATTTTAATTTTAGTTTTTCCGGTTTTAGAGATACAGCGTGGAAACAGGCCCTTCGGCCCACTGAGTCTGCACTGACCAGCATTCCCCGCATATTAACACTATCCTACACACACTAGCGACAATTTTACATTATACCAAGCCAATTATAGTAACCTGCAAACCTTTACGTCTTTGGTGTGTGTGAGGAAACCAAAGATCTTGGTTAAAACCCACATGGTCACGGGGAGAACGTACAAACTTCGTACAGAGAAGCACCCGTAGTCGTGGTCAAACCCGGGTCTCTGGTGCTGTAAGGCAGCAATTCTACCGCTGCGCCACCGTGCCACCCACTTTTAAAAACATTTAATTTACTTTAGACTTTGTTAATTATATTTTCAAAGTACAAGTTCGATTATGTTGGCAAGATTCTCAAACCATTTTGAATAAAACAAAAATTCCTTTCTGCAAGTCATTTTCAAATGTTGCCACAATAGCTAGATCTCATAAGACAATTGGTTTTAAATAATAAAGGCTTAAAGTCTTTAAATTATACATGTAAACGAGATGCAAGGACAGTTTTCTCTAGATCACAGACTGATCACCATAAATATTCCGCTTTAACCTCTCCAAGATTAGTTGCCATTTAGAAAGGACCATTGTTGACAGTGTTTCAATCCGTATCTACGGTCAGTTCAAATGAGGGGATCCAATGTAACACACAAGGCAAATGGTATCTTGGGCCTGACAGGTAGAAATGTTGAGTAAAAGAGCAGAGATGTCTTGGTGTCATTGCATAGTGCCTTGAAGAGACGACGCCTTGAGTTTCGGGTGCATTTCTGGACTCCTACTTAGGGAAGGGCATCCTTGATATGTAGGGAGTGCAGCAAAGATTCACCAGATTATTGCTTGGCATGGCAGAGAGATTTCAGATTGATGTCATTGGGTTTAAGTTCAGAAGAGTTTAGCAGAGAGGGGAAGTAATTGAAACCTATAAAACCTGACTACACAAACATTGGTGGAGTTGCAGACATTGAAGGATACAGCTGGATATAGATGATCAGTTACAGATATGGATGGTGAAATGGCAGATAGATTATAATTCAAGCATATGTGAGGTGAGATGTTGCACCTTGGGAGGTAGAATGTAAGAATGCAATGTTCAAGGCAAGACCATTTTGGATCATTGCTGTATCATGTCAATATCTGCTTGAAAGTGGCAACACAACTATATAGAGGGTAAAGAAGGCAGAAGCAATGTTTATCTTCGGTGGTTGGGGCATAAGAGTCAGGAACTAATATTGCAGCTTCCTCAAACTTTTATTCTGCTGCATTTGGGTATTGTGTGCAGTTCTGGTTGCTCCATTACAGGACAAATGTTGACGTCTTGGAGAGAGTGCAGAAACGGTTCACCAGGAAGCTGCCCTGGATAAGAAAGTATTAGCTATGATGAAAGGTTGGTCAAATTTGCATTATTTTCTATGAAGCATCGGAGGCGGAGACCTGATGAAAGTTTATGAAATTACGAAAGGCACAGTGCACAGTTAGAACTTTCTTTACTCCCAGATGGAAATGTCAAATGTTAGAAGGCATAGATTTAAGGTCAGATGAGAAAGGTTTAAAGGAGATGTGCGGGTGATGGATACCTGGAACATACTGTTTATTGTTGCTGCCAAATATCAGCTGAAGACAAGACATGGTGTTTACAAAGCAGCATAATCAATCTGAGTTGAAGGTAATTAATCCAACAGCTCTAACAGTTGGATTTAACAGCTGATATACATGAACTGAAATATACCACTCACGATTTGACAGAGTACTGTATGTCGCCGATAATCTTTACGTTCACTTTACCACTCAAATTTGGAATCTGCATCTCTCGCAACGTCTTTTGCAACACATCGATCCCAACCTGTCGGCCTGTATGACAAAAAACATACAAGAATTCAGTGCACAGCGGGGTTTGGATCAATACAGCCATGCTCTTAGCTACACTCAACCCTCTCCCCCATGATGCCACTGCACATGGTTGGCTGGATACTCACATCAGTCCAGTTACTGATGCCAAGGGCTACATAGCCCAGTGGCAGGAGTGTCTGAAGTTACACAGAGGAAACCCTCCTCCAACCCCATCTAACTGTATCCATTGTTCAAAGTGTGGACTCTTATATTCTATCGGCGAGACCAAATGTAGGCTGGGCGATCGTTTCGCTGAACACCTTCATTCAGTGCGCCTGGACCTACTCGATCTCCCGGTTGTCACAAACTTTAATTCCCCTTCCAATTTCCACACTGACCTCTCTCTGTCCTAAGGCCTCCTCCATTGTCAGAGTGAGGCCAAACACAAATTGAATGAACAGCACTGCATATATCGCTTGGGCAGTTTACAACCCAGTGGTATGAATATTGACTTTTCTAACTTCACTCTCTCCATCCCTCCCCCACCTCAGTCATACCAGCTTCAAAGTCTCACCTCAAAGCTAGCAATCCCTGTTTCCTTTAATCATCGTTACTTTTTTGCATATCTTTCATTTATTTGTCATATATGGTAATCGGATTTTACTGTACCTTAATTGGTGCACATGACAATGACCGTTGACCTTTATATCTCTCTACATCACCATCTATATCTCTCGTTTTTCTTTCCCCTGACTCGCACTCTGAAGAAGGATCTCGACTCAAAGTATCACCTTTTCTTTTTCTCTGGAGATGCTCACTGACCCGCTGAGTTACAGCAGCTTTTTGTGTCTATCATTCCATGCTACACACTCAAGCTTTTGGTTAATAACATATGATTAATAGTATTGCTGTCAAGACTGAAAATGCTGGAAATATTCAGCACCAGTGGAGGGAAAATGGAAATGACCCATGAGTCTTCCCTCATCCCGTTTACAAACCGGTGGAATGAAACTGATTTCTCTAACTTCAAGTAATCCCTGTATCTCCTCTCTCTCCATCCCTCCCCCACCCGAGTTGTCACACTAGTTTCACTGTCGTTCTGGTGAGTTTCATTGTCTGTATAACTTACTTGTTTTCACCTAGGCCTCAGCCAATAGACCATTTTCTTGATCATCGTTACATTTTTGCATATCTTTCATTCATTTGTTCCGTATCTCTCTCTATTGCCGTTCATATCCCATGTTTCCCTTTCCTCTGACTCTCAGCCTGGAGAAGGGTCTCAACCCAAAACGTTACCCATTGCTTTTCTCCAGAGATGCTGAGTGACCCGCTGAGTTACTCCAGCTTTTCGTGTCTATCTTCATGTGATTACAATACTCATTTCTGCAAGGCTTGGGGTGTGAACTTTAAATGTTCGATGTTCTGCTGGTGAAACTTTACAATGAAAAGGAGGCAGTACGTGGATTTTACATCCTCATGTACTGGCTGGTGCTAAATGCTTTTATAGGTAAGTTTACAAGTATAATCATGGGTTAATACTTGACAATATAGATGTGACCATATTGATTTGTTCCATTGGCCACTCGTATTAGTACCAAAGTATGCATTAGTGCAGGATTGGGAGATTAATGAATATCGGTAACATTACTAGACAAGGCATGCCATTGGACATGTTTCTGTCCCTGATTACACTATTATTATATCATTGTATGCACTATTATGCCAGGTATTAGTACTGTTTCAGGATTGCACATCTTGCAGTATTACAATATTACAGTATTACAATAATATAGTATTACAGTATTACCCTGCCCCAAATATAACGTTGCCTATTTCCTTCGCTCCATAGATGCTGCTGCACCCGCTGAGTTTCTCCAGCATTTTTGTCTACCTTCGACTTTCCAGCATCTGCAGTTCCTTCTTGAACACCCAAATATTTCACACCATGGCTAGCTGTAGAGGAGGCGTTTGAAAGCAATAAGATCAGAGAAAATTTGAGTGACTTAGTTTAGTTTAAAGAGTATAGGAGCAAGGAGGTCCTACTGCAGTTGTACAGGGTCCTGGTGAGACCACACCTGGAGTATTGTGTGAAGTTTTGGTCTCCTAATTTGAGGACGGCCATTCTTGCTATTGAGGGAGTGCTGCATAGGTTCACCAAGTTAATTACCGGGATGGCGGGACTGACATATGATGAAAAAATGGCTTATATTCACTGGGATTTAGATGGATGAGAGGGGATCATATAGAAACATATACAATAAAATTCTTAAGGGATTGGATGCAGGATAGATGCAGGAAAAATGTTCCCGATGTTGGGGGAGTCCAGAACCAGGGGTCACTGTTTAAGAATAAGGGGTAGGCCATTTAGGACTGAGAGGAGGGAAAACTTTTTCCATCCAGAGAGTTGTGCATCTGTGAAGTTCTTTGTCACAGAAGGCAGTGGAAGCCAATTCACAGGATGTATTCAAGAGAGTTAGATATAGCTCTTAGGCCTAACGGAATCAAGGGATATGGGGAGAAATCAGGAACGGGGTACTGATTCTGTATGATCAGGCATGATCATATTGAATGAGGGTGCTGTTTTGAAGGGCCAAATGGCCTACTCCTGCACCTATCTTCTGTTTTCTAAGATACAGCACGGAAACAGGCACTTTGGCCCAATAAGTCAGTGTGCTGACCATCAATCACCCATTCTGTCTAGTACCACTTGTTCATCCACGCCCTAAACTCTTCAGATGAGTTTAACGTACAAACCTGCACATCTTTGGGATGTGGAAGGAAACGAGGGCGCCCAGAGGAAACCCATGTGGTCACATGGGGAACATGCAAACTCCACACAGACAGCACCCACTGTCAGGATCAAACCTGGGTCTCTGGTGCTTTCTTGGGCAGCAGCTCGACCAGCTGTGCCACTAAGGTGATTCTGAGGGCCCAGCCTGGGTCATGCAGGTCAAAGGAATTCAGCAAGGCTTGGTTTCACAGACATTCAAAAATAATAGAAACAGATGTAGAATAATTCATGGAGCCAGTGATATAGAGGACCCTGGTGGCCAACAATCGGGAAGGGGCCAGTGCAGAGGATTGGGCTCAGTAATCAGAAAGGGTGCCAGTGATGGAGAGATGGTCAGGAAACCAGGGGTGCGGTGAAACACAGGGAGACAGCAGATAGGTACAAGGAGCTACTGAATATGCCAGGTGCAAGTGCTAAAAGGCTAATTGAAAACCAATCTTTAGGGAGTACAAAGATCTAGTGCTTGGAGCTCAGAGAGTCAATGGAAGAATAAAGAGTCATGGATGTAGACAAGGAGCAAGTGGGTAGAAGGGGAGTTGAGGGCTCCAGCAGCGAGGCAGGGGAGACAGTGGAGATGTACAGCGAGCCAATGGATACCTGCATGGTGCAAATGCTATAGAGCACAGGGAACCAGTGCAGAGGCACGGGAGTTAGTAGTGGTGAAGAGAGACCAAGAGAACCATACAGAATTAATAAACCCCTGTTATCTGCAGCTGTGTATGAGTGAATAATGCATGTGTGCAGTGTATTTCAGTGCAGATGATGGAAGATTTGTTAGTGATAGGTGTGGGAATTAAGAAAGAATCGGAGCCTCAAGCCTCTCCGGCGGAGGGATGTCCACACTCACCATAGTCCAACGCTTTCTGCGTTACTCTTCCTTTCAAGCCTGGGTTTGTACACAAGATGCACGAGGCAAGAAACAGGAGAGCGGTCGTCACAATCCAAAGCCTGGGCAACATCTCCACTTGATGTCTCCGCTGAGATAGAGCGAGACAGCAAGTCACTGATGGACCGAGTCTATTTAAACAGGTACAAAGCAGAAGCTGCTGAAATACTTTGAATTTGGCGTTCGTTACTTGATGCTTGCTTAATTTCCTGAGCTTCAACTGAATTTTCTGCCTCCAACTTTATCAATCACATCTTAACATTGCTCAGTATCTCCAACTGTCACTTGGAACCCCTCCCTGTGTCTCTGATATCCCCTGACTCGATTATTCACAGTCTCCCTGTCTGCATTCTCTACGGAATTTTTACCTTGATTCCTTCACATATTATTTCTTCACTTGACTTCCTTGGCCTCCTGATCCTCAAATTGAAGTTCCTAATCCTGTATTTATCTCTCTCTATGGTTCTGAACTTGCTAATGACCTGAAGATCTGCAATCTACCCTGTCAGCCCAAACTCAACCCCTCTTCCAGCACCTTCTCTGACCTCTTATCCCCATCATTTCAAACTAAATCTTAAGCTGCCTTCCCATGGTTTGCTGTTTCCTCCTTAAATTTCTCTACCTCCCATTCTTCCTTTAAGACATCTTCAATCCTACCTTTTAACAAACCTTCCTTGGCTCCAGTAACATCAACAGACACCTCAAAAAGACCCTTTGGTTTGAAGTCCTGACAAGTTTGCAAGTTTGGTGATGTTTAGGTGAATGAACCAAATTTCTAGGGCCCAGAACATTCTAGTGAGCGGAAGATCTGTAATCCACCCTGTCAGCCCAGACTGATCCTCACTCCTGACATCTTCTCTGACCTCTTCTCCTCCTTTTTCAAACTAAATCGTAAGCCACCTGTCCCACTGCCTGCAATTTCCTTTACATTTTTCCACTTCCCATTCTTATTTCAAGACATCTTCAATCCTACCTTTAAACAGTAACTTCAACAGGCTCCAGTAACTTCAACAAGCTCCTCAAGTCGACCTTTGGGTTGAAATCCTGACAAGATTGTAAGTTTGGTGAAGTTTATGTGAATGAAGCAAATCAAGAGGTTCCAGCCCGGGTTGGGGGGGGGGGGGGGGGGGGGGGAGGAAGAGAGTAAGCTGCTCAGAAGTGGCATAATGACCAGTGCCACAGTGGTGGAGAATGTTGGTATGAGTGCACTGGTTCCTCACATAATGGAGGGACTGATCTGGCATTTGAGACCAGCATCGAACAACAGTAGGTCGCCCAAGAACTGTCGTAAAGCCTCTGTTAAAGAAACCAAAATTAGACAGTGGGCCACTGAATAATTACAGACCCATATCAAATCTATCCTTTATGAGCAAGGTGCTGGAGAAAGTGGTATTCAAACAAATACAACACTTTCTGAATCAAAATAACGTTTTAGAAAAATTTCAATCCGGTTTCAGAGCAAATTTCAATCTGGTTTTAGAGCAAATGACAGCCCTGATAAAAAATAGTCAGTGACCTTAGAGTTAGCACTGATGAGGACAAAGTCTCAGTGCTGATCCTCTTAGACATCACAGCAGCATTTGTCACCATAGGTCACAGTATCCTTATAGATCGCCTAGAAAATTGGGTCAGTCTGTCAGAACAGGTACTAAGTTGGTTCCAATCATATATAATTGGAAGGAAGTACTTTGTTAGCCTTGGGGACTATGTGGCACAGCTGCATGATATATCCTTTGGTGTAGCACAAAGTAGCTGCCTTGGCCCACTACTCTTTTCCTTGTAAATACTGCAGCTAGGACGAGTTATCAGACAGCATAATGTAAATGTTCTAAGTTACACCGATGACACTCAGTTACACCTCTCTGTCGAACCCACTGATGCAAATGCCTTGTTAATGGACCTTCTGCCTATTTTCCGTTAAAAAATGGATAAATGCTAACTTTCTTAAAATCAACGATGACAAGACTGAAATTTTAATACTTGGATCAAAACCCAAGAGAGAGATGTTACTCAGTAAACTGGGAAATTTGACTGCCTTTGTCAAACAAGAAGTCATTAGCCTGGGGGATAAATTGACAATGATCTTAATTTTAAATCTCACATAAATAAGGTAACAAAAGTGAGCTTTCTATCACCTCAAAAATTTAATATGGGAGAGAATTTTATAACATGGGTAAAATTATTGTATGATAAACCGATGGCAAGAATTTTAACTAACAATATGTTATCTCAAAAATTTCAACTATCAAAGGGTAATAATGCAATGCAAAGGGGATTAATGCAATGGAAAGGAAGGACATTAGTTTGGAGGATGTGGAATCGGTATGGGTAGAGCTGCACAACACTAAGGGGCAGAAAACGCTGGTGGGTGTTGTGTACAGGCCACCTAACAGTAGTAGTGAAGTTGGACATGGTATCAAACAGGAAATTAGAAATGCGTGCGACAAAGGCAAAACGGTTATAATGAGTGACTTCAATCTACATATAGATTGGGTGAATCAAATTGGCAGGGGTGCTGAGGAAGAGGATTTCTTGGAATGTATGCGGGATAGTTATCTAAAACAACATGTAGAGGAACCAACGAGAGAGCAGGCTATTTTAGACTGGGTATTGAGTAATGAGGAAGGGTTAGTTAGCAATCTTGTTGTACGTGCCCCCTTGGGAAAGAGTGACCATAATATGGTTGAGTTCTTCATTAGGATGGAGAGTGACGTTGTTAATTCAAAAACAATGGTTCTGAACTTAAAGAAAGGTAACTTTGAGGGTATGAGACGTGAATTGGCCAAGATTGACTGGCAATTAATTCTAAAAGGGTTGACGGTGGATATGCAATGGAAGACATTTAAAGACTGCATGGATGAACTACAAAAATTGTTCATCCCAGTTTGGCAAAAGAATAAATCAGGAAAGGTAGTACATCCATGGATAACAAGGGAAATCAGGGATAGTATCAAAGCGAAGGATGATGCGTACAAATTAGCCAGAAAAAGCAGCATACCGGAGGACTGGGAGAAATTCAAAGACCAGCAGAGGAGGACAAAGGGCTTAATTAGGAAAGGAAAAATAGATTATGAAAGAAAACTGGCAGGGAACATAAAAACTGACTGCAAAAGTTTTTATAGATATGTGAAAAGAAAGAGATTAGTTAAAACAAATGTAGGTCCCTTGCAGTCAGAAACAGGGGAGTTGATCATGGGGAACAAGGATATGGCGGACCAATTGAATAACTACTTTGGTTCCGTCTTCACTAAGGAAGACATAAATAATTTGCCGGAAATAGCAGGGGACCGCGGGTCAAAGGAGTTGGAGGAATTGAGTGAAATCCAGGTTAGCCGGGAAGTGGTGTTGGGTAAATTGAATGGATTAAAGGCCGATAAATCCCCAGGGCCAGATAGGCTGCATCCCAGAGTACTTAAGGAAGTAGCTCCAGAAATAGTGGATGCATTAGTAATAATCTTTCAAAACTCTTTAGATTCTGGAGTAGTTCCTGAAGATTGGCGGGTAGCAAACGTAACCCCACTTTTTAAGAAGGGAGGGAGAGAGAAAATGGGGAATTACAGACCAGTTAGTCTAACATCGGTAGTGGGGAAACTGCTAGAGTCAGTTATTAAAGATGGGATAGCAGCACATTTGGAAAGTGGTGAAATCATTGGACAAAGTAAGCATGGATTTATGAAAGGTAAATCATGTCTGACGAATCTTATAGAATTTTTCGAGGATGTAACTAGTAGCGTGGATAGGGGAGAACCAGTGGATGTGGTGTATCTGGACTTCCAGAAGGCTTTCGACAAGGTCCCACATAAGAGATTAGTATACAAACTTAAAGCACAAGGCATTGGGGGTTCAGTATTGATGTGGATAGAGAACTGGCTGGCAAACAGGAAGCAAAGAGTAGGAGTAAACGGGTCCTTTTCACAATGGCAGGCAGTGACTAGTGGGGTACCCCAAGGCTCAGTACTGGGACCCCAGCTATTTACAATATATATTAATGATCTGGATGAGGGAATTGAAGGCAATATCTCCAAGTTTGCGGATGACACTAAGCTGGGGGGCAGTGTTAGCTGTGAGGAGGATGCTAGGAGACTGCAGGGTGACTTGGATACGCTGGGTGAGTGGGCAAATGTTTGGCAGATGCAGTATAATGTGGATAAATGTGAGGTTATCCATTTTGGTGGCAAAAACAGGAAAGCAGACTATTATCTAAATGGTGGCCGATTGGGAAAGGGGGAGATGCAGCGAGACCTGGGTGTCATGGTACACCAGTCATTGAAGGTAGGCATGCAGGTGCAGCAGGCAGTAAAGAAAGCGAATGGCATGTTAGCTTTCATTGCAAAAGGATTTGAGTATAGGAGCAGAGAGGTTCTACTGCAGTTGTACAGGGTCTTGGTGAGACCACACCTGGAGTATTGCGTACAGTTTTGGTCTCCAAATCTGAGGAAGGACATTATTGCCATAGAGGGAGTGCAGAGACGGTTCACCAGACTGATTCCTGGGATGTCAGGACTGTCTTATGAAGAAAGACTGGATAGACTTGGTTTATACTCTCTAGAATTTAGAAGATTGAGAGGGGATCTTATAGAAACTTACAAAATTCTTAAGGGGTTGGACAGGCTAGATGCAGGAAGATTGTTCCCGATGTTAGGGAAGTCCAGGACAAGGGGTCACAGCTTAAGGATAAAGGGGAAATCCTTTAAAACCGAGATGAGAAGAACTTTTTTCACGCAGAGAGTGGTGAATCTCTGGAACTCTCTGCCACAGAGGGTAGTTGAGGCCACTTCATTGGCTATATTTAAGAGGGAGTTAGATGTGGCCCTTGTGGCTAAGGGGATCAGGGGGTATGGAGAGAAGGCAGGTACGGGATACTGAGTTGGATGATCAGCCATGATCATATTGAATGGCGGTGCAGGCTCGAAGGGCCGAATGGCCTACTCCTGCACCTAATTTCTATGTTTCTATGTTTCTAATAGGCAGGGATGTGCGTTATCACCCCTGCTATTTGCCCTTATGATAGAACCTCTGGCTGAAAGTATAAGAATTCATCCGAATATTCAGGGCTATAACACTAGGGACTCAAAGAATAAAATGTCACTTTTATATATTACAAAGTCACAAACGAGCATACCAAATTTATTAAATTTAATAGAGGAATTCGGATCTTTTTCTGGATATAGAATAAACTGGAATAAAAGTGACATCATGACATTAAAACCTCAAGAACCTACACACTTACTGAAGTTCCCCTTTAAAATCGCAACAGAAAAATGTAAATACTTGGGTATTCAGATTACTAGAAAATATAAAGCATTATTCAACGCTAATTTTATATCTATATTAAATAAATGTATACGCTGATTAAATTTTGGAAAACACTTCCTTTATCATTATTAGGTAGAATAAATGCAATAAAAATGATCTTCATACCACAATTACTATACCTATTTCAGTCTATACCAGTATATATACCAAAATACTTTAAAAACAAAATTAGACTCTAATATTACTAATTTTATTTGGGACTATAAATCACATAGCATTACAAAAAAACTTATGTAAACCAAAAGAGGTCGGGGGACATTCACTTCCAAATTTTATGTATTATTACTGGGCAGTGCATATTAAGAATATAATTTATTGGCTGGATAGTTCTACCCAACAGACAGAATGGATAAAAATGGAGAAAGAGGATTGTCATCCTTGTAATATAGGAACGATCCTCTTCTCCCCTAAAAAACTGAATAACACAATATATAAGAAGAACCCAATTATATATGGTACAATAAGAATTTGGAAACAAATAAAATTATCTTTAAAATTAAGACATTTATCATTGTTAATGCCAATGGCGAATAACCCTTTATTTAAACCATCTCTTATTGATAAAACATATAACCAATGGGAAAGTCTCGGAATTAGAAGGATCGGGGATATGTACGAAATGGGAAACCTACTATCATTCCAACAATTACAATTAAAATTTAAACTGAAAAACAACCAATATTTTAAATATCTTCAGATTTGCGATTTCATGAAAAAATATATACAAGGATATCAAAAAATAACTCCTGAATTATTGGAAGAAGCAATGAATATTAAAGCTGACTCACAACAATTAATATCATATTTATATAATAGTATTCTAAATATAGACCTACCATCGACAGAGGTACTTAGAGAAGAGTGGGAACGGGAACTAATGATAAATACTTGATATATATTCACAAATGTTAGATTAATGTAAGACATAATCTAATTCAATTTAAAATTTTACATAGATTATATTATTGAAAAACAAGATTGAACAAATTTTATCCAAATATATCCCCCATTTGTGATAAATGTCTATCCCAAAACGCAATTATAACACACTACTTTGTTTTCTGCATAAAACTTTATAGATTTTGGAGTGATATTTTCGAAATATTTACAAAATTATTCAAGATAAGAATTCAATTCAATTCAATTCAATTCAAAGCACTTTATTCGTCCCCGAGGGGCAATTTAAAAGGGCGCATTACAGTAGCTTTTTAAAAAAGGGACACAATCAACAAACATAAGCAGCACGCATACTGCACAATCAACCAGCACACGCATTTCACAGACACACTGCACAATCACACAACACACACCGCACATCAACATTCAACACATAGTAATAGTTTTTAAAGTGCTTCCTAAGTGCTTCAATTAAAAAGTGCACATAGAAGGTTATTTCATTTCATAAGTTCATGAGTCAGTGATCAGCATTAAAAAGCTGGACAGCCCTGGGGATGAAGGTTGCCTTCCTCCTCTGTGTCCGGCAACCCGGACAGCAGAGTCTGCGTCCTGAGGGGAGCCACTAAAACTCAGGAAACAGGATGTGAGAGGGGTCCTGAAGAATCCTGCATGTTAACTTTACAGACTGTTGGTCGCACAGGGCAGTGAGAGTTTGGACGGGCTGCTCAATGATTTTTGAGCAGACCTTGACCACATTCAACAGGCGGTTTCTGTTTTGCAGGGTGAATGGAAACTAATACTGAAATGATTATATTTGGAGTAATGGAAGATGGGAATAAATTGAACACATCTCAACATTTATTTTTTAACTATGGTTTAATAATAGCAAAACAATTAATACTTAAATTTTGGAAAAATACATCAATAACAATGCTTAAAATGTGGTTTGCAAGAATGTTGGACACCGCACATCTTGAGGAAATGCGATTCCTCCAAATGTATAAATCAGAACAATTCATAACGAGTTGGTCTCCATTTGTCGTCTTTTTGGAATCATATGGTGCAACACAATTGTAAAAACTAACTGTTTCAGGACTGGACGAGGGATGGTCAAGATTATAAACAATGATCTCCTTACCTTTTTTTTAAATTTATTTTGTTTTAATTTTTTTTTTTATGTCTTATTCTCTTTTTTCTATTTTCTTTTCCTCAACTTTCTTCACTCATTCTTTTTTTTTCTTTTTCTTCACACACTATATATCTCATGCCTTTCTATCCTTTACTATCTAATTTATTTTTCTTATTCTCTTCTTTCTTTCTTATAACAAAAAAAAATAAGATGTACATAAAATATATTATGAAAATATACCTTGTAAAGAAGTCTCAACAACACATTGTCTTAACTGTAGCTTTTATTAACTGTTCACATAATTGCTATACTAGCTGTACGTGGTCTGTCACTGGAGCTAGAGAGAGACCCCAGGGAGGGAACATGCAATTATACACCTAATAAGGGGAGTGGTTAAGGGTGGTGAGGTCACTATATTAAAGGCACATGCACTAGCCATCTACATCCTTCCTCTTGGAACAAAGCAATATAACAGTGACAGGGCGACCACGTCTCATGCGCTACAAGCAGGCATACAATGATTACAGAGCTAAACAAAATCCCCGTAGCGAACAGGCGGCTTGACCAGCCTGCCTGACCGGGTGCGAAGCTCGCCACCTCCTCCCCCTGCAGGAACAAGAGCAGCCGGGGCCGGGGCAGGCGAGCGAACCGGGGATACAGGGGGAGAAGAGGCAGGAGAAGACCCACCCGCCGGCGGGGTAGAGGGAGAACGAGGGCTGGGAGGCGGAGACGGGGGCTGAATCAACGGCGAAGGGAGGGATCGGGGCATCTGCGGAACGGCAGGAGCGGAAACAGACAAGGGAGGGGAGAAGGGGGCAGCAGGCGGAGGTCGGGGCTCGTTAACGAGCAGCAGATGCTGGCGGGAACGGCGGTAGATGACCCCGTCATGGTCCACCAAGTAAGACCGCGGTGAACCGGCATCACCGACCACCGTGGCGAGCTTGTAGTGGCCAGAGGCAGTCTGCATCCGGACGACTTGGCCGGGAAACAGGGGCGGCAGGGGGCGGCAGGACTGGTCGTGGGAGCGCTTCCGCGAGTCCTGCTTGGTGGTGATACGCTCCTGGACAGTAGCGGGGGGGAGAACAGAGGGAACAAGGGATTGCTGGGCAACAGGGAGGGGGGGGCGAGTTCTGCGAGACAGCAGTCGTTGTGCCGGCGAACCCAGGGCAGAGTCGCGGGAGATGTTGCGGAGATTAAGTAGGGCCAGGTGGAAGTCCGACTTGGACAGCCGACAGTGCTCCAGCAAACCCTTAGCACTGCGGACTGCACGCTCCGCCAGGCCGTTGCTTTGCGGGTACTCAGGGCTGCTGGTAAAATGTTTAAAGTTCCACTGAGAAGCGAAACGCTGGAACTCGGCACTGGTGAACTGGCTGCCGTTGTCGGATTGGAGGCGAGCAGGGGAGCCAAACGTGGCAAAGTGGCGACGCAGCCTCCCGATGACAGCCGAGGAGGAAAGGGAGTGGAGTTGGTCGACCTCAAACCAGCTGGAATAGGAGTCGACGAGGACCAGGAAGTGTTTCCCACGCCACTCGAAAATGTCAGTAGCGACCGCCGTCCAGGGGAGATCAGGGGCAGGTTGTTGCAGCAGCGGCTGATGTTGTTGATGTGGGGCCAGGCTGTTGCAAGAAGGGCAAGCAGAGACCCACTCTCGGATGTCGTTGGCCATGCTGGGCCAGTAGAACTGGCCCTGGGCGCTGGACAGAGTGGCCTCGGCCCCAGGATGACCGTTGTGGGCAGACTGAAAATAGGCAACCCGCAGTGACTCGGGCACTACGACCTTGTGCCCCTTAACCACCACGCCGTCGTGCAGGACGAGCTCATCGCGGACCAGGAAGTATGGGACTACACTGGCCGGCAAGGAGGAGCGGCGTTCAGGCCAACCCTGGATGATGATGTCGGACAGTAGCTGCAGGGCAGGATCCTTGGCAGTGTGGGAGATGAGGGACTGCATCTGCTTGGAAGGCACAAAGTTGACATTAAGCACCATTAGGTCCGACGACTCGTAGGGGTGGTGGGCAGAGGAAGGCAGAGGGGCACGGGACAGTGTGTCGGCAATGAACATCTCTTTGCCTTTTCGGTAAACGATGGTAAAAGTAAACCGTTGCAGCTGCAACATCATACGCTGCAACCTGGAGGAAGCAGCGTGGATCGGCTTGTTAAGAATGGTTACTAGTGGCTGGTGATCCGTTTCAATCGTGAAGGTATTGCCCAGAATGTAGTCCTTGAACCTCGAGCAAGCAAATACCACAGCAAGGAGTTCTTTTTCAATTTGAGCGTAGCGCTGCTCGGCAGGGGTCATGGTGCGGGACGCATAGGAAACGGGCAGCTGCTGACCGTCGTGGAGCTGCATGCAAGCGGCGCCGAGGCCAAACTTGGAAGCGTCACAGGTGAGAACAATGGGGTGCTGTAGGTCAAAAAACTTGAGTGTGGGGGTACTGACCAGTCGGGACTTCAGGACGTCAAAGGCGCGTTGGTGTTGCGGGAACCAAGCCCAGGCAGTGTCCTTTTTGATGAGCTCCCTCAGGGGCGCACTCAGTTCGCTGAGGTCAGGGATAAACTTCCCCAGGTAGTTCACCATGCCCAGGAAACGCTGCAGAGCGGGCACATCGGTAGGAGGGGACATTCCAGAGACGGCAGCAGTTTTCTCCGGGTCGGGCTTCAGCCCCGAGGCGGTAAAGACGTGGCCCACGTAAGTGACTTCTTTAACGCGGAATCGACATTTCTTTGGGTTAAGTTTCAGATTAATGTCCCGGGCCCGATCTAGGACTTTGCGGAGGTTCAGGTCGTGTTCAGCCACGTCCTTGCCATAGACCAGGATGTCGTCAACTATGATGGCACACGGCAGACCGGCGAACAGCTGCTCCATGGTCCGCTGGAACACCTCACTGGCAGAGTTGATGCCGAATGGCATGCGCAGAAATCGAAATCTTCCGAAAGGTGTGCTGAAGGTCGTCAGGTAGGAAGAACGTTCATCTAACGGTATCTGCCAGAAAGAGCTTTTGGCATCGAGGACCGAAAAGACAGTGGCCGGGCCAACCTGTGCAGCGACGTCCTCTACTGTGCGCATCGGGTAGTGCGGGCGTTTGATTGCCAGGTTCAGGTCCTTGGGGTTGATGCAAATGCGAATCTCAGATTTGTCCTTCTTCGCCGCCACCACCATGGTGGAGACCCACCGGGTGGGCTCGCTCACCTCTTTCAGGATGCCCTTGGAGACCATGTTCAGTAACGCAGACTTCACCTTGTCCTTCATGGCGAAGGAAACGCGGTGTGGCGGGCGGACCACAGGCTCAATGCTGGAGTCGACAGCAATCTTGTAGCAGCTGGGCAGCTTGCCCAGCCTGTCATCGAAGCGATCAGGGTATTCACGTAGGGGGTCCATGAGGGTCTGCACCTGATGGATGTCGTGATGAAAGGAGACCAAACCGAGGTCCTGGCACGCTCGGGCGCCTAGCAGGGTCGCGTTGTCGGAATCTAGCAGGTAGAAAGTGAGGGGCCGAGAGGCCTCCAGGACCTTGCAGTGCAGAGTTGTCTTTCCCACAGGAACGAGTACAGCTCCCCCATATGCATGCAGGCGGGAGTGAGCAGGAGACACTTTCTCACCAGACCTTATCTTGCGAAACAGGCTTGTTGACATAACATTTCCAAAAGCGCCTGTGTCCAACTTAGCTGAGAAGGTCGTACCATTAACGGTCACACGGACAGAGGGGTTAGCAACCAAAGCATGAGAGTCTAGAAGCGAAAACACGCTGGCCTCCCCTTCGGAGGAACTGATATCAGAAAGGGTGAGATCATCAGGCAGGTGCTCTGAGACAGTACTATCAGCCTGAGCGAGGTTGACCGGCACTCTCCGAAAAGGGGGGACTTGATTCCCGCGGGCTCGGCAGGCTGCAGAAAAATGATTTAGCTTTCTGCAGAAATTGCAGGTCTTCCCCAGGGCAGGGCACACGTTGAATTGATGGGTAGCAAAGTTGCAGTTGGGGCAGCGGCGGGCGACTCCGGACCTGGGTGGGGGTGGACCCTGTTGTCGCCGCGGGGCAACGTTTCTTGGGCGGCCGGTGGCAGAGGCTAAGTCGACATGAGTGTCCTCGGGTGGCAGGGTAGAGGCGACAGCTTCAGCCATGAGTGCAGCGTGTAGAGCCGCATCCAGAGAAAGTTCGGGCATTCTGAGAAGTTCTGCTCTCAGTTTGGTATCGCGGAGGCCGTATACAAGGATATCACGAGTCAGCTGCTCGGGGGTCAGGGCATCAAGGCGGCAGCGCCGAGCCAGGTGCCTCAACGCGGCGATGTAGTTAGTGACGGACTCGTCAGCGCTCTGCCGACGGCCAAACATTTTGAAACGCTCCAAAATAGAGTTGGTGGGAACATCACACAGGGCAGTGAACTTAGCAATGAGACATACCGGATCGAGGGCACTCTCACCAGCAGCATACACAAACGACTCGGACCGTTCCAGGGCGTCGGGACCGGCCAAGTTGAGGAGCAGAGATGCACGCGTCTCAGCGGTGGCAGCAGGGTGTGCGATGGTCACATAATGCTGAAAATCACGTCGGAAGACATCCCATCGATGGGCAATGTCCCCATCAAATACAAGCGGGTCGGGCTTGCGGCACGAGTTTGCCATGGCACGAGGGAAGGAAACAGGATAAGGGAACTGGGGTATAAACTAAAAGAAAACCGGCAAACAGGAGGCGCAGGGTCTCACAGCTGAGACACCATGTAAAGAAGTCTCAACAACACATTGTCTTAACTGTAGTTTTTATTAACTGTTCACATAATTGCTATACTAGCTGTACGTGGTCTGTCACTGGAGCTAGAGAGAGACCCCAGGGAGGGAACATGCAATTATACACCTAATAAGGGGAGTGGTTAAGGGTGGTGAGGTCACTATATTAAAGGCACATGCACTAGCCATCTACATACCTTAAGCACTTTGGTGCCATATGAATGTACTTACTTCTAATAAAATAAAATATATTTAAAAAGAACGAAATATTGTTAAAGTATGGCCTTTCTTAACAACATGACTGTAAAAAACTCAAGCAGACTTGATTACTGTTATGCCTTATTTACCGGTCTGCCTTCAAAATCCACCAACAAGTTACAGCTGATTTAAAATGCTGCAGCCCGACTTCTAACAAATACCAAGAAAATGGAACATATCACCCCAGTTGTATACGCCCTCCATTGGCTCCCTGTGAGATCCAGTATGAAAAGTGCTATACAAATAAAGTTATTAACTTCGTAAGCTGGGACTCTATTCCTTGGAGTGCAGAAGGATGAGGGATGATCTTATAGTGGTGTACAAATTCATGAATGGAATGGAATGGAACAGGTAGACGCACAGAGTCTCTTGTCCAGAGTAGGGGGGATCGAGAACCTGAGAACATAGATTTAAGGTGAGGGGAGAAAGATTTAATAGGAACACGAGGGGTAACATTATCAGGCAGTTTGGTGGGTGTCTGGAACGAGCTGATGTAGGAGGTAGTTGAAGCATGTCGTATCGCAACGTTTAAGAAACATTTGGATAGGTACATGGATAGGACAGGTTTAGAGTGATATGAGCCAAATGCAGGAAGGTGGCACAAGTTTTGGACAGTGTGAAAGGGCCTGTTGCCACGCCGTATCACTCTGGGGTAAACACCTCTGTAGACTTCAGGAACAGACAAAAGACTACCAATGTGGGCTGGAAGAGCCTAGTATTTCCAGAGATGAGATCCTCATTCAGTCAAAGGGGAACAAAAAGAAACAGAAGAATCTTGAAGCAGAATTTTTGCCGCTTCATAAGGAACGGGCTGCTTCAGAGAAAACACCATGCAGAAGAGGAATGTGGGGGAGGAATATGGGCTGATTCTAGACCAGTGAGTTCACCTTACTGTGTGTGCCAGTGTGTTCATAGCTGATCCGATGTCATGACAGTCGCCCATAAGGTAAAGTCAAAATGCAAGCCAAAATTGTGAAAAAGATGAATGTGGATACATCAGTCAGACTATGTCAGTGTGGGTTTTCAAAGCCATGGAGGGGGGGGGGGGGGGAGGGAGATGGAAGAGGGGCAGACAGCAACTGCAGTCAGGATGAAATCCAGGATTCTGGTGCAGTAAGGCAGCAACTCTACAAACTGAGCCACTGTGCATACTATTGCAATTATGCAAGACACGAGCAAGATTTCATCTAAACATTCTGTGCAGTCTTTGGCCCCTTAATTAAAGAGATATTATCCCTGGAGGCAGTTCAGAAAAGGATCACTGGGATGATCCCAGGCAAGAACGGATTACCTTGGTTCCACTGCCCAGCCATAAAACTTCAGATGAAGACAACAAAGAACTTCACGTTCAGTCTTGGAAAAAACACTGGTCCATAATGCAAATGGAGACACACTGCTCCTCCTGGGTAACCAAGGTCAGGGCCGATAGGGGTTCCATCTGGCAATGCATGGTTGGCAAACAAGAAGAACCAACAAGAGAGCAGGCTATTTTAGACTGGGTATTGAATAATGAGGAAGGGTTAGTTAGCAATCTTGTTGTACGTGCCCCCTTGGGCAAGAGTGACCATAATATGGTTGAGTTATTCATTAGGATGTATAGTGACATTGTTAATTCAGAAACAATGGTTCTGAACTTAAAGAAAGGTAACTTTGAGGGTATGAGACGTGAATTGGCCAAGATTGACTGGCAATTAATAGTAAGATTAAACGAGAACTTACCAGTTTGAAGTTTGATCTTTATTTTATGAGGAGGAACATTGAGGGAATACGTGAAGAAGCCCGCTTATGACGCATGCGTGTCATCCTTCAAAGCAGCGGTGTGAGGTCACAGATACACTATAATGACCTAAAATAGTAAGATTATTAAAGAGATACCAGTTTAAGATATGACCATTCGAGGGTGGGAGCGGAGGGCACGTATTCCCTCAACGTTCCTCCTCATAAAATAAAGATCAAACTTCAAACTGGTAAGTTCTCGTTTAATCTTATTATTTTACTTCGGAGTCACGTGAGTGACTACATGAAGATTTCAAAGCTCTGTGACCTCATGCCGTGGAAAGAGTCCATGCTTCACAACTGCCTTGGTAGTTTGGGAGAAATTGTTAATGATATTCAAAACATTCATACCAATTATTTAATGGAAATGATAAATAATATCTAATTAATTCAAATCATAACCCTGTATTCTTCATGGATAAATTATCATACAGAACTTAAAATGTTCCCCGAAAACGTTCCCATACTGCTAACTGGTTTGTTATAAAATTTCTGAAACATTTTCTCCGACAACCATCCTGCAATCCTGAGCATTTGGTCCATGGATACATAAAGGCGTTTTGCTGCGGATGTAGCTGCAGCCCTGGTGGAGTGAGATTTAAATATGTTAGTGTCCACTCCCGCCTATCTTAACCCATATTTCAGCCACCGCGAAATGGTCTGAGTTTACACTCTACGGTACGGTTTCTTATAGCTGATTAAACGCCATTTCCTTGCCTCTGATAGCCTTTGTCCTTTCACTGTATAACAAAACGTGCTTCACTATACAGAGGCGTTTGTCCTCCGGGTAGGCCATCAATTCTATGACCTGCCCCGCTGATCCTGGTCTATTTTGTTTAATAATACGGTCCTGGATCACAAAAACCAAACTTCCTGCCGCCATAGTGAAGCCATCCATCTTACTTTTTTGCAATAACTGGACCCTTTGCGCTGTGACTAGCGCCATCAGCATTACCATTTCTTAGTTAGTTTATCCAGATTTAATGCTGTAGCCGGCGACCAATTCCTTAGCATGGTCAAGACCACACTTACATCCCAGATTTTGTTGTATCTTGTTTTGGGTGGCTTGGTGTTAAAATTGCCTCTTAAAAGTTTAACTACCAGAGGATGTGATCCCACAGACTGTCTTTCTGTTCCTTGCCACCAATAACTTAACAATGCACTTCTGGCACTATTCACAGTGCTGTAACTAAGTCCTTCATAGTGCAGGCTGGTGAGAAAACTCTAGCACCGCCGGAACATCCTTATTTCTGTGGTCCAGAAGGTTATTATGGCAGTAATTAGTCCATTTTTAATATGACCTAAATACTGTTTTTTTTTTTGTAGACCTTCTTTGTGCTGCTGTGATCATGTCCACAGTTCTTTTTGATAACCCCATGTCCCGTAGCGGTCTTTTATAGTCTACAACCTACTAAATCAATATTTTCTATGGCATGGATAGCTATCCTGAGTTACTGGATGCACCAGTAACTTAGGACTATGTCTTAAAGTTATACATGGTTCCAGCACCATGTCCTGTACCACGGAAAACCATGGTTTGGTAAGCCAATCAGGTACTAAGAAATCCCAGATGCCGATTCCTGTTGAATTTCCCTTAGTACCCGATTGATTAGGCAGAAAAGGAGGAAATACATAAATGAACCATTTCCCCCCTAGTGCAGTGAAAATGCATCTGTAACTTCTGCCCCAGGATCTGGTTCCAATGATACATACCTCGGTAACTGGTGATTTAAACCTGGATGCAAATCTAATATCCGGCCTTCCATACTTTACTGTGATTTCAGCAAAATATCGTTCTATCCAACATCCATTCAGTACTTTCAATAAATTTTTGTGACCTGGTGTCTGCCACTGAATTAGTATCCCTGGTAGATACGTAGCCGATAACCAAATATTCCTTTGGACACACCATTGCCAAATTGAATTTGCCAATTCATCACAAGATGTTGATATATTTCCACCCATATGACTTATATATGCCACCACCGAGGTATTATCTATCTACAATCTAACATGCTGCAGTTTCATTCCTGAGCAATAAGATTTTAGCCCATGAAATGCACTTAACATTTCTAAGTACTTATACCCTTAGTGTTAAGTAGGTTAGCTTCTTGTATATTCCATCTCCCCCATAGCTCGAGATGGTATCAGTTGTACCCCAACCAATTGCACTGGCATCTGTTTGTAACAGCACAGACGGGTTGTGAATAATTATTGGGTTGGAGCAATACTTAACATTGTGTTCCCACCATTGTAATTATTTTATGGCTTCTATTGTTAGCTCCATTGGCCAAAAAATAAAAGGCCTCTATTAATTTTGAGTGCTCTAATCCTTTTGTTACTCTGTGGCTTTTCCTATTAGTAAAGTCATTAACATATTAAATGTGTTAATGGTGTCAATTTTAACTTAAGTGGATGGATAATGAATCCCAGCTGTTCAAACAATTGTTTAGTGGCAACCACTGCCTAACATGCCAATTCATAAGATATTCCCACAATAAGTATATCATCCAACTATGCCATTACTCTATGATTTGGTGTTGCGGCAATACCAAAGCTGGTTTAATTTTTTTTCCCTCCGATGGGTATTGTATAGTAAGCATCTTTAAGATCAATACTTGCCATAAAGTAGCCTGCTGAAACTAACTCTTTAGCACTGCTAAAAGTATCCATTTTTAAAATGAACATATTGCACAACATTGTGAAGCGTTGATAAATCCATAATAATACGGCAACCCCCATCTTTCTTATTTCTAATAAATATGTTTGAGACAAAATCCTGTTGTTCAGGTTTGGTTTGTTCCATTACCCCTTTAGTGAATAATCTTTGTAGTTCCCTTTTAGGAAGCATGTATATTCTGTCCGGTGTATGTTGTACTGGAGGGTTTTGTTTGTGTAGAAACTCTATCAGATATCCCTTAATACTGCTAAGGATATATCTGTCCATAGTTATATTACACCATGCTTCCAAATGAAGTTGCAATGTCCCTCCAACTTCCGTGCTCCCTATTAATGCTGGAGCCCCAGATTCACCCACCTCCATGGTTATCAGTGGTAACCAAGTTAATTTCTTGGTTTCATTTGAGGTTGTGGAGGCCTTGAGGTTTAGGTTAGGGTAGATGCTGAAGTAGAGGCTTTTGCATCTTCCACAGTGGTCGTCCCGGGCCAAACCCTGAACAGGACACTGCTGCTGGGTACCTCTGCCCAATTGTTTGTAGTATTATAACAAAAAACGCTCTTAGGATACCCATAAGGTTAATGTCTTCCCCAGATATCCTTTGAATGCTCTAATCAGCCCCAAAGTCTAGCCTCCTCATCCAAATCTTTAACGTGTTTGGACAGGTGTCCCCCCAAATAATAGGGTCTATAGCCCTTGCTTACATAGTATAGCGAACTTAGGGTCTAGAGCTGGCTGAATGGCCCTCTTTCTAATATATTTAGTTCAAACTGCACATTGCAAAAATAGTGCAATAGCATCCTTGTGGTCACTAATTATGTCCACCTTTTCTAACATGCGGGCCAAAAACTGTTATGCCCGCCATGAGACCTTTCAGTGTATTTTGGATTTTAATATCCCGACTCCTAACGGCCTGCCCAACATGTCTGCAAGTGCACCTGTAACACTGGCTACATTAAGAGCACCACAATTTCCCGGGGTATAAATGCCTTGCCAACACTTCAGCAAAAGTGTTAGCTTGAAGTTGATGGGTGGACATATATTCAATACTCACAGCCATCCTTCTCGAGATCATTCTCAGTGTGTTCCTGCTGGCAGTACTGGCTCATCATGTTCAGCAGGTTGTTTTTTCCCACCCTTCAATAGGGGAAAGGTGGCTCCATCACCTGCTCAGATTTTACCCCGTCAGACCTTCAATACCCTCCTCAGAGGCGTCTGATATTTCATGCAGCCCTTATGGGAAACTGCTGTGGGACTTATATTTTGTGCCCACTGTGGCTATCCTCCAATCCCGGAGCCTGCCACTGTGGAGAAATTTACTCCAGCAACCGCTCCAGCCGACTTACATGCTCTCGGGCACTAGTCGATCGCGGGTGCTTTAATATATCGGACCGCTCCTGCCGACCTTGGTGCTCTCGGGCACTAGTCGCACGCGGTTTTTTTCCCGCAGCCGGTCCCCATGCCTACAGGCACTGGTTGCTCCCGGCCTCCCGCTATACTCATGCCGCTCCTCATGGTCCCGGTACTCACGGGCACCTCTACCCATTTAGGGTGAAGTTTGGCACTTGCTCCCTTATGGGAGATGCTGGTGCCGACATTCATTGCTGCCTGCTGCTGGTCATTAAACAGCAGCGATTCTGTGTGGCGGCGACTTCAGTTCTGTACTGACATCCGTAGCTGGCTGCCTGCTGTTCAGAACACAGCAGCAACGTCTGTGGCTCTGCCCTGACGTCCGTATCTGGCTGCCTGCTGCTCTTCAGAATACGGCAGCAACGTCTGTAAAGAAACAAAGGTAAGGGAAATTTGTTCTTACCTGTGCTGGTTCTCAGCCTGCCGTTTGGGAGGAACATCCTTCCTCCCGCAGCCCCACGGACCCCGTAGCTTAGGTCCTTGGGGTGCTGTCCGAGATGTCGGCTGACGGCTACGGAGTACTCACGGTACTGCTCTCGTCCCGGTCCTCCAGCCGCTTCAATCGGCTCCGATGCCGCTAGCGACTGCATCCAACCCAGACTCGCCTGAGTCTGGAAACCCCCGGGACGTGTTGCTTCGCTTCCCGCCCGGCAGCAGTGAATCTTGCCGGTGCGGGGAGCGACGTCGGGCACAGCTGTTTCCTCTCCGGAGGATTCGCGTGCCGTCGGCTGCTGCTGGCTGCTGGCTGCCCGCTGTCTCCGCGGTTCTCCCCTCCAGCTTTCCCGCAGCTTCTTGCATTTCCTACCTGCAAGGTAAGTGGGAAAAATTTTGCAGTCTCTTACCTGCTTCTTTCCACTTACCTCTAGGGAGACGTCGTCTCCCACGTCTGACTCGTTCAATGCGTGTATGCGATATGACATGCATGCGTCGTAGCAGGCTTCTTTCACGTAGTCACTCACGTGACTCCGATGTAAAATACAGGGAGAATGGAGACAGAGGGGATTGATTCGTTTATTGACACGTGTACCGAGGTACAGTGAAAGGTTCTTGTTGTGTGTAGATACATGATAAGGGAATAACGTTTAGTGCAAGGTAAAGCCAGCAAAGTCCGATCGAGGACTGTCCTCTGGTCACCAATCTGGTTGATAATAGTTCAGGGGACACAAAAATGCTGGAGAAACTCAGCGGGTGCAGCAGCATCTATGGAGCGAAGGAAATAGGCAACGTTTCAGGCCATCTGAAGAAGGGTTTTTAAGTGCATATTTTGATGATTTTCCATTCTGCTACAGAGATATAAAGTCTATAATAGACTTTAATTATATTTCTATGAATCTACAGATCTTGGCTGGGAACCTGGTGCTCACCAAAATTGTTCCCAATTGGGTCCCGCACCTCCTAATGCCGGTCCTGGTCTGGGCTGCTAGCCTTGCTGTGAAGAAAGAAATTCACAAGTAATAGGAGTGGATTTAGGCCATTCAGCCCATCAAGTCCACACCGCCATTCAATCATAGCTGATCTCTCCCTCCTAACCCTATTTTCCTGCTTTCTCCACATAACCCTTTACAACCGCACTAATCAAGAATCTATCTATCTCTGTCACAATAATATCTACATTGCCGTCTGTGGCAATGAGTTCCACTGATTAACGACATTCTGGCTAAAGAGGTTCCTCCTCATCTTTAATTCTGGGGCTGCGCGCTCAGGTCCTAGACTCTCCCACTGGTGGAAATATCCTCTCCACATCCACTCCACATCCACTCTATCCAGGCCTTTCACTGTTCTGTACGTTTCAATGAGGTTTCCCCGTCATCCTTCTAAACCCCAGCGAGTACAGGCCCAGTGCCGACAAACGTTCATCGTACGTTAGTTAACCCCCTCATTCCTGGGACCGTTCTTGTAAATCTCATCTGGACCCTCTCCAAGAAACACCGGTCACAGGAAGGGGCTGGAGGGGAGGGAGGTCGTTACGGAGATAATGAGGGAAGGGGGGTACAGAAATAGGGGGGAGGGGGTGGATGGGCTGGATGGGTGGAGGTTAAACAGACAGGGAGAGGGGCAGCGAGACCTGGGTGTACTTGTACACCGGCCACTGAAAGTTAGCGTGCAGGTACAGCAGGCAGTGAAGAAAGCTAATGGCCTTCATAACAAGAGGATTTCAGTATAGGAGTAAAGAGGTTCTTCAGCAGCTGTATAGGCCTCTGTTGAGACCACACTGGAGTATTGTGTACAGTTTTGGTCTCCTAATCTGAGGAAATACATTCTTGCCGTAGAGGGAGTACAGACAAGGTTCACCAGACTGATTCCTGGGATGTCAGGACTTTCATAAGAAGAAAGACTGGATAGACTCGGCTTGTACTCGCTAGAATTTAGAAGAGGGGATCTTATAGAACAATCTTAAGGTGTTGGAGAGGCTAGATGCAGGGAGATTGTTCCCGATGTTGGGGAAGTCCAGAACAAGGGGCCACACATAATAAAGATAAGGGGGAAGTATTTTAGGACCGAGATGAGAAAATAATTTTTCACACAGTGGTGAATCTGTGGAATTCTCTACCACAGAAGGAAGTTGAGGCCACAGTTCATTGTCTATATTTACCTGGAGTATTGCGTGCAATTTTGGTCTCCTAATCTGAGGAAAGACATACTTGCCATAGAGGGAGTACAGAGAAGGTTCACCAGACTGATTCCTGGGATGTCAGGACTTTCATATGAAGAAAGACTGAATACACTCGGCTTGTACTCACTAGAATATAGAAGATTGGGGGGGGTGGGGGGGTAGAGAAACATACAAAAATCTTAAGGGGTTGGATAGGCTTGATGCAGGAAGATTGTTCCCGGCGTTGGGGAAGTCCAGGACAAGGGGCCTCGCAGTTTAAGGATAAGGGGGAAATCTTTCAGGACCGAGATGAGAAAGTCATTTTTCACACAGAGAGTGGTGAATCTGTGGGATTCTTTACCACAGAGGGTAGTTGAGGCCACACAGTCCATTGGCTATATTTAAGAGGGAGTTAGATGTGGCCCTTGTGGCTAAAGGGATTAGGGAATATGGGGAGAAGGCAGGTACAGGATACTGAGTTGGATGATCAGCCATGAACATATTGAATGGCGAATGGTGCAGGCTCGAAGGGCCGAATGGCCTCTACTCCTGCACCTATGTTCTATGTTTCTATATTTCAAGATGTCAGATTAAATGAATGAAGATTCCCGAAATGCACTCGTCAATTGAAACGAATAAACTGAACATTGGGATTTCAGGCGACTGCTCACGTTTATGGAGATTGCGGAGAGATGGTGCGGATTGTACCAGGCCTGTAGATTGCTCCCTCCCTCCCCGGCACCAACTGTCCACTAGACAGAACATATAGACTGGATATCATCACCCATGACGACTGGTGCCCTTTCCGTGTGGGAGGGAGGCACTCTGTGCCCGGACACAAAAGAGTTAACAGTAGATGTTTGTTCAGTGAGTGTAACTAACGTCAGTCTACACGGAGCCCACCCGGTTGTGTTATCCACCCTCTGGAGATTTGCCAGTTCCCAATATAAACCATTCCTGTTGTTGCTGGGATATGTGAGTGTTGGTGAGATCATCCCGCCCGTCACCGACAGACAGACAGACAGAGAGCAGCAGCTCCATCCACAGAGGGAGAAAACCCATTGGGAATCTGTGGACAATAAAGTGGGATGTTAGATGGATGTTTCGGAATCCGGGAATATTAGAGAGTGAAGTGAATGTCACCGAGTGTAATCGGGAAACAGTGAGAGAGTGCGTGCGGTGTTGCACAAGTGGATCGGTCTGTGTAAACGGTAGACTGGGAAGTTACCGCCATGGAGAAGGGAGTCTTCTATTATGCTGCCTATATTTCAGATCCTTGGTACAACTTAAGTGATCGAACCTACTTTGCACTCAGAGTTATACAGCCTGTCCTTTATCCCGTGCTAGCCCTTGTTGCTCTTCCAGGTAAGTCCCCGTCCAAATTCCCGCTCAACAGCAGGCGAGAAGCGGCAGTGACGGGATCCGATATAAATGTCTGTAGCTCGGACAATCCATGACATACGTGCCCCTTGTAGAAATCTTCGACAGAGTAATGGGTAATGTGTTGATGCTGCCTGTTTGTGGGGATCAGAGGTTTATCACTTTAGTTCTACTGTAGTTCTACTGTAGTTGTACAGGGTCTTGGTGAGACCACACCTGGAGTATTGCGTACAATTCTGGTCTCCTAAACTGAGGAAAGACATTATTTCCACAGTGGGATTACAGAGAAGGTTCACCAGACTGATTCCAGGGATGTCAGGATTTTCATATGAAAAAAGACTGGATAGACTCGGCTTGTACTCTCTAGAATTTAGAAGATTGAGGGGGGATCTTATAGAAACTTACAAAATTCTTAACGGGTTGGACAGGCTAGATGCAGGAAGATTATTCCCGATGTTGGAGAAGTCCAGAACAAGGGGCCACACACACAGTTTAAGGATAAGGGGAAAATCTTTTAGGATCGAGATGAGAAAAACATTTTTTTCATACACAGAATCTGTGGAATTCTCTGCCACAGAAGGTAGTTGAGGCCAGTTCATTGGCTATATTTAAGAGGGAGTTAGATGTGGCCCTTGTGGCTAAAGGGATCAGGGGGTATGGAGAGAAGGCAGGTACATGAGACTGAGTTGGATGATCAGCCATGATCATATTGAATGGCGGTGAATGAAGGCTCGAAGGGCCGAATGGCCCCTACTCCTGCACCTATTGTCTATGTTTCTATGTTTCTATATTCCTCCTCATCTCCTTCCTAAAGGAACGCCCTTATAATTGCGAGAATGTGACCTCTGGTCCTAGACTCTCTCACAGGTGGAAACATTCTCTGTGTTGACTGGTTTTCTAATGTTGTCCTAATGTCTTTGTTTAGTAAACACACGAGTTGGTTCTGTAACCCGCCCGCCCGCCCGCCTTGCAGAATAGATGTGTACATTGTGTGTGAGTATGTGTCACCCGCCTGTGTTTATGTCGGCGGTTTCAGTCTATGTTTCTTACCATGCTGTTGGAAGCAAGATTGTCTAATGTACCATCACCTCCCTTGCACCGATGCAGATGGCAATAAAGTCCCTGAACTCCTTCCTTCTCTCACTTCCCTCGCTCGCTCATACCTACTCTGCTGTATAATCTTTGATTCGCTCACAGTGAAGCAAAGAGTTAAACTCCCATGGTGAAGTGAGAAATGGTCAGACACAGATCTGATTCTTTATCCCAACCCTCCTACCTGCAGCTTCTCATCTGTTTAGTAATCGAGCAGATGCAGAATAATGTATTTACTTCAGTAGTTACTAATAGACAGCCTCGTTAGACAATCTTAAACAATCCCTGAACGGGATTGTGCATTTGATTTGCCCCCCGCCTCGATGAATCTGCCGAGTTTGCTTTGTCCGCTGGCTGTGTGTCAT
Organism: Leucoraja ocellata; assembly: GCA_036785375.1. NCBI lineage: Eukaryota > Metazoa > Chordata > Chondrichthyes > Rajiformes > Rajidae > Leucoraja > Leucoraja ocellata. Next base: position 518,711 of record JAWMAR010000314.1, on the reverse strand, counting down.
GTCTCTGTTTACTTCCCTCTCTCCTCACAGTGAACACGCTGACCATTGTGGTCCTGTCCCGGGGAAAGTGCGATCTCTCCACTGGTGTCACTCGCTACCTGATGGCCATGGCAGCGGCCGATCTACTGGTCATTATTGTCGACCTGATAATGAGGCAGATTCCCATTGCTTACTGGCAAGCATTTCGGTTCCTGCGGTATGTCCCATTGTGTAATATCCACGCCGTCCTCCTTTACGCCGTCACCGACTGTTCTGTCTGGTTCACCGTCACCTTCACCTTGGATCGATTTGTGGCCATTTGTTGCCAGAAGCTGAAAACAAACTATTGCACCGAGAAAACAGCGGCTGTGGTTCTGGGGACAGTGACCGTGCTGAGCTGTTTAAAGAACATCTTCTGGTATTTTATGTGGAAAGGTTGGTACGTGCTAGCTAATAAGCCCTGGTTTTGTGTGGAAAGACTCAGTTTTCGTCTCTCACTCTCCTGGGGAATCGGGGAGTTTCTCCAGTATCTCGTCACCCCCGTGATGCCATTTTTCCTCATTGTTGTGTTCAACACTTTGACCATCAGATACGTGTTAGTGGCGAGCAGATCCCGCAGGAGATTGCGGGGTTCCAGCAGTGGGGAGAGTGGCAGTGACCCGGAGATGGAGAGCCGCAGGAAATCCCTCATTTTACTGCTGGTCATCTCGGGGAATTTCATCGTGTTGTGGGGGGTCTATGCGGTATATGTTGTGTGGTACAGACTGGCTTATTTAATTACTAGCGTGGACACTCCAACCAGCTTCATTGGCGAACTGGGCTCCATTTTGCAGATGTTGAGCTGCTGCACAAATACGGCTCTTTACGTCCTCACCCAGACTAAGTTCAGGCAGCAGTTCAAACAATTGGTAAAATCGCCCGTTTCTCTGATTGTAAAATGCACTCGGCGTCGCGGGGTTTAGGAATCCGTCCCTCTCCATCCCATCTGCTCCCCTTCCCCCCTCTCCCCAACACACTGACGATCCTCAGGAACCTGGTCCACAGATGACTCTTGTGACCCTGGTGACCTCCGATTCCGCCACAAAGATCCACCCACCGAAGATCCACCCACCAGGCAGTTTCTGGACCCACCGATCCATCCACACCCTCCCACGAGAACCAGCACCGCCCCAATACCACACTCTCACCAACATCACCGCCCCCATTAGACACATAGACAATAGGTGCAGGAGTAGAGGCCCTTCGAGCCTGCACCATTCGCCATTCAATATGATCATGGCTGAGCATCCAACTCAGTATCCTGTACCTGCCTTCTCTCAATACCCCCTGATCCCTTTAGCCACAAGGGCCACATCCAACTCCCTCTTAAATATAGCCAATGAACTGTGGCCTCAACTACCTTCTGTGGCAGAGAGTTCCACAGGTTCACCATTCTCTGTGTGTGAAAAATCTTTTTCTTATCTCGGTCCTAAAATATTTCCCTCTTATCCTTAAACTGTGAACCCTTGTTCTTCGATGGAAGTGCCCTGATCAAAGATGGCCGCCGCCCTGGGCTTCAAGTGCCTTTACAAAAGATGGCCGCTTCCCATCGACTTCAGTGTGCCTTGACCAAAGATGGCCGCCTCCCTTGCTTCACCTCCCATTGACTTCAATGTAAGTGCCCTGATCAAAGATGGCCACCTCCCATTACCTTCAATTAAAGTGCCTTGACCAAAGATGGTCGCCTCCCATTGCTTCAATGGAAATG
>JAWMAR010000314.1:511985-514485 GCA_036785375.1 Leucoraja ocellata | reverse complement strand
AGTGCTGCAACACAGGGCAGCAACACAGTGCAGCAACACAGTGGCAGCAACACAGTGGCAGCAACACAGTGGCAGCAACACAGTGCAGCAGCACAGTGGTGCAACACAGAACTGCAACACAGTGGCAGCAACACAGTGGAAGCAACACCGTGGCAGCAACACAGTGCAGCAACACAGTGGCAGCAACACAATGGCAGCAACACAATGCTGCAACGGCTGAAACACAATGGCAGCTTTTGCTGAAACACAGTGCAGCAACACAGTGCAGCAACACAGTGGCAGGAACACAGTGCAGCAACACAATGGCAGCAACACAGTGGCAGCAACACAGTGCAGCAGCACAGTGGTGCAACACAGAGCTGCAACACAGTGGCAGCAACACAGTGCAGCAACACAATGGCAGCAACACAGTGGCAGCAACACAGTGGCAGCAACACAGTGGCAGCAACACAGAGGCAGCAACACAGTGGCAGCAACACAATGGCAGCAACACAATGGCATCAACAAAGTGGCAGCAACACACTGCAGCAACACACTGCAGCAACACAGTGGCAGCAACACAGTGCAGCAACACAATGGCAGCAACACAGTGGCAGCAACACAGTGCAGCAGCACAGTGGTGCAACACAGAGCTGCAACACAGTGGCAGCAACACAGTGGAAGCAACACAGTGGCAGCAACACAGTGGAAGCAACACCGTGGCAGCAACACAGTGCAGCAACACAGTGGCAGCAACACAATGGCAGCAACACAATGCTGCAACGGCTGAAACACAATGGCAGCTTTTGCTGAAACACAGTGCAGCAACAGTGCAGCAACACAGTGCAGCAACACAGTGGCAGCAACACGGTGCAGCAACACAGTGGCAGCAACACAGTGGCAGCAACGCAGTGGCAGCAACGCAGTGACAGCAACACAGTGGCAGCAACACAGTGCAGCAACACAGTGCAGCAACACAGTGGCAGCAACACAGTGGCAGCAACACAGTGCAGCAACACAGTGCAGAAACACAGTGGCAGCAATACAGTGCGGCAACACAGTGCAGCAACACAGTGCAGCAACACAGTGCAGCAACGCAGTGCAGCAACACAGAGCAGCAACACAGTGGCAGCAACACAGTGGCATCAACACAGTGGCAGCAACACAGTGGCAGCAACACAGTGGCAGCAACACAGTGGCAGCAACGCAGTGCAGCAACGCATGGTGCAACACAGTGGCAGCAACACAGTGATGCAACACAGTGCAGCAACACATTGCAGCAACACAATGCAGCAACACAGTGGCAGCAACACAGTGCTGCAACACAGTGCAGGAACACAGTGCAGCAACACAGTGGCAGCACCACAGTGGCAGCAGCACAGTGGCAGCAACACAGTGCTGAACCACAGTGCAGCAACACAATGGCAGCAACACAGTGCAGCAACACAGTGCAGCAACACAGTGCAGCAACTCAGTGGCAGGAACACAGTGGCAGGAACAGTGGCAGCAACACAGTGAAGCAACACAGTGGTGCAACACAGTGCAGCAACACAGTGGCCGCAACACAGTGGCAGCAACACAGTGGCAGCAACACAGTGCAGCAACACAGTGGCAGCAACATAATGCTGCAACGGCTGAAACACAATGGCAGCTTTTGCTGAAACACAACCCTGAAACAGAATTGCAACAAACAAACAAACAAACTTACCAGTAGTATTATGCAACATTTCGTGCACTCCGCTTCAGCAGTGCAACACAGTGCAGTAACACAGTGGCAGCAACACAGTGGTGCAACACAATGCTGCAACGGCTGAAACACAATGGCAGCTTTTGCTGAAACACAGTGGCCGCAACAGTGCAGCAACACAGTGCAGCAATACGGTGCAGCAACACAGTGGCAGCAACACAGTGGCAGCAACACAGTGCAGCAACATAGTGCTGCAAAACAGGGCAGCAACACAGTGCAGCAACACAGTGCAGCAACACAGTGCAGCAACACAGTGGCAGCAACACAGTGCCAGCAACACAGTGCTGCAACGCTGCAGCAACACAGTGGCAGGAACACAGTGCAGCAACACAGTGGCAGCAACACAGTGGCAGCAACACAGTGCAGCAGCACAGTGGTGCAACACAGAGCTGCAACACAGTGGCAGCAACACAGTGGAAGCAACACCGTGGCAGCAACACAGTGCAGCAACACAGTGGCAGCAACACAATGGCAGCAACACAATGCTGCAACGGCTGAAACACAATGGCAGCTTTTGCTGAAACACAGTGCAGCAACACAGTGCAGCAACACAGTGGCAGGAACACAGTGCAGCAACACAATGGCAGCAACACAGTGGCAGCAACACAGTGCAGCAGCACAGTGGTGCAACACAGAGCTGCAACACAGTGGCAGCAACACAGTGCAGCAACACAATGGCAGCAACACAGTGGCAGCAACACAGTGCAGCAGCACAGTGGTGCAACACAGAGCTGCAACACAGTGGCAGCAACACAGTGGAAGCAACACAGTGGC
>JAWMAR010000314.1:340058-511785 GCA_036785375.1 Leucoraja ocellata | reverse complement strand
GCGTGGATATTACCACAATGGGACATACCGCACGAACGAAATGCTTGCCAGTAAGCAATGGGAGAATCTGGCCTCATTATCAGGTCGACAATAATGACCAGTAGATCGGCCGCTGCCATGGCCATCAGGTAGCGAGTGACACCAGTGGAGAGATCGCACTTTCCCCGGGACAGGACCACAATGGTCAGCGTGTTCACTGTGAGGAGAGAGGGAAGTAAACAGAGACATGACACACAGCCAGCGGACCAAAGCAAACTCGGCAGATTCATCGAGGCGGGGGGCAAATCAAATGCACAATCCCGTTCAGGATTGTTTAAGATTGTCTAACGAGGCTGTCTATTAGTAACTACTGAAGGAAATACGTTATTCTGCATCTGCTCGATTACTAAACAGATGAGAAGCTGCAGGTAGGAGGGTTGGGATAAAGAATCAGATCTGTGTCTGACCATTTCTCACTTCACCATGGGAGTTTAACTCTTTGCTTCACTGTGAGCGAATCAAAGATTATACAGCAGAGTAGGTATGAGCGAGCGAGGGAAGTGAGAGAAGGAAGGAGTTCAGGGACTTTATTGCCATCTGCATCGGTGCAAGGGAGGTGATGGTACATTAGACAATCTTGCTTCCAACAGCATGGTAAGAAACATAGACTGAAACCGCCGACATAAACACAGGCGGGTGACACATACTCACACACAATGTACACATCTATCCTGCAAGGCGGGCGGGCGGGCGGGTTACAGAACCAACTCGTGTGTTTACTAAACAAAGACATTAGGACAACATTAGAAAACCAGTCAACACAGAGAATGTTTCCACCTGTGAGAGAGTCTAGGACCAGAGGTCACATTCTCGCAATTATAAGGGCGTTCCTTTAGGAAGGAGATGAGGAGGAATATAGAAACATAGACAATAGGTGCAGGAGTAGGGGCCATTCGGCCCTTCGAGCCTTCATTCACCGCCATTCAATATGATCATGGCTGATCATCCAACTCAGTCTCATGTACCTGCCTTCTCTCCATACCCCCTGATCCCTTTAGCCACAAGGGCCACATCTAACTCCCTCTTAAATATAGCCAATGAACTGGCCTCAACTACCTTCTGTGGCAGAGAATTCCACAGATTCTGTGTATGAAAAAAATGTTTTTCTCATCTCGATCCTAAAAGATTTTCCCCTTATCCTTAAACTGTGTGTGTGGCCCCTTGTTCTGGACTTCTCCAACATCGGGAATAATCTTCCTGCATCTAGCCTGTCCAACCGTTAAGAATTTTGTAAGTTTCTATAAGATCCCCCCTCAATCTTCTAAATTCTAGAGAGTACAAGCCGAGTCTATCCAGTCTTTTTTCATATGAAAATCCTGACATCCCTGGAATCAGTCTGGTGAACCTTCTCTGTAATCCCACTGTGGAAATAATGTCTTTCCTCAGTTTAGGAGACCAGAATTGTACGCAATACTCCAGGTGTGGTCTCACCAAGACCTGTACAACTACAGTAGAACTACAGTAGAACTAAAGTGATAAACCTCTGATCCCCACAAACAGGCCAGCATCAACACATTACCCATTACTCTGTCGAAGATTTCTACAAGGGGCACGTATGTCATGGATTGTCCGAGCTACAGACATTTATATCGGATCCCGTCACTGCCGCTTCTCGCCTGCTGTTGAGCAGGGAATTTGGACGGGGACTTACCTGGAAGAGCAACAAGGGCTAGCACGGGATAAAGGACAGGCTGTATAACTCTGAGTGCAAAGTAGGTTCGATCACTTAAGTTGTACCAAGGATCTGAAATATAGGCAGCATAATAGAAGACTCTCCCTTCTCCATGCGGTAATCCCAGTCTACCGTTTACACAGACCGATCCACTTGTGCAACACCGCACGCACTCTCCACTGTTTCCCGATTACACTCGGTGACATTCACTTCAACTCTCTAATATTTCCGGATCCGAAACATCCATCTAACATCCACTTTATTGTCCACAGATTCCCAATGGGTTTTCTCCCGCTGTGGATGGAGCTGCTGCTGTCTGTCTGTCTGTCTGTCTGTCGGTGACGGGCGGATGATCTCACCAACACTCACATATCCCAGCAACAACAGGAATGGGTTTATATTGGGAACTGGCAAATCTCCAGTGGGTGGGTGACACAACCGGGAGGGCTCCGTGTAGACTGACGTTAGTTACACTCACTGAACAAACATCTACTGTTAACTCTTTTGTGTCCGGGCACAGAGTGCCTCCCTCCCACACGGAAAGGGCACCAGTCGTCATGGGTGATGATATCCAGTCTATATGTTCTGTCTAGTGGACAGTTGGTGCCGGGGAGGGAGGGAGCAATCTACAGGCCTGGTACAATCCGCACCATCTCTCCGCAATCTCCATAAACGTGAGCAGTCGCCTGAAATCCCAATGTTCAGTTTATTCGTTTCAATTGACGAGTGCATTTCGGGAATCTTCATTCATTTAATCTGACATCTTGAAATATAGAAACATAGAACATAGGTGCAGGAGTAGAGGCCATTCGGCCCCTTCGAGCCTGCACCATTTCGCCATTCAATATGTTCATGGCTGATCATCCAACTCAGTATCCTGTACCTGCCTTCTCCCCATATTCCCTAATCCCTTTAGCCACAAGGGCCACATCTAACTCCCTCTTAAATTATAGCCAATGGACTGTGTGGCCTCAACTACCCTCTGTGGTAAAGAATCCACATATTCACCACTCTCTGTGTGAAAAATGACTTTCTCATCTCGGTCCTGAAAGATTTCCCACCCTATCCTTAAACTGCGAGGCCCCTTGTCCTGGACTTCCCCAACGCCGGGAACAATCTTCCCTGCATCAAGCCTATCCAACCCCTTAAGATTTTTGTATGTTTCTCTCCCCCCCCCCCCCCCCCCCCCCCCCCCCAATCTTCTATATTCTAGTGAGTACAAGCCAAGTGTATTCAGTCTTTCTTCATATGAAAGTCCTGACATCCCAGGAATCAGTCTGGTGAACCTTCTCTGTACTCCCCTCTATGGCAAGTATGTCTTTCCTCAGATTAGGAGACCAAATTGCACGCAATACTCCAGGTAAATATAGACAATGAACTGTGGCCTCAACTTCCTTCTGTGGTAGAGAATTCCACAGATTCACCACTGTGTGAAAAATTATTTTCTCATCTCGGTCCTAAATACTTCCCCCTTATCTTTATTATGTGTGGCCCCTTGTTCTGGACTTCCCCAACATCGGGAACAATCTCCCTCATCTAGCCTCTCCAACACCTTAAGATTGTTCTATAAGATCCCCTCTTCTAAATTCTAGCGAGTACAAGCCGAGTCTATCCAGTCTTTCTTCTTATGAAAGTCCTGATATCCCAGGAATCAGTCTGGTGAACCTTGTCTGTACTCCCTCTACGGCAAGAATGTATTTCCTCAGATTAGGAGACCAAAACTGTACACAATACTCCAGTGTGGTCTCCACAGAGGCCTATACAGCTGCTGAAGAACTCTTTACTCCTATACTGAAATCCTCTTGTTATGAAGGCCATTAGCTTTCTTTCACTGCCTGCTGTACCTGCACGCTAACTTTCAGTGGCCGGTGTACAAGTACACCCAGGTCTCGCTGCCCCTCTCCCTGTCTGTTTAACCTCCACCCATCCAGCCCATCCACCCCTCCCCCCTATTTCTGTACCCCCCTCCCTCATTATCTCCGTAACGACCTCCCTCCCCTCCAGCCCCTTCCTGTGACCGGTGTTTCTTGGAGAGGGTCCAGATGAGATTTACAAGAACGATCCCAGGAATGAGGGGGTTAACTAACGTACGATGAACGTTTGTCGGCACTGGGCCTGTACTCGCTGGGGTTTAGAAGGATGACGGGGAAACCTCATTGAAACGTACAGAACAGTGAAAGGCCTGGATAGAGTGGATGTGGAATGGATGTGGAGAGGATATTTCCACCAGTGGGAGAGTCTAGGACCTGAGCCCCAGAATTAAAGATGAGGATGAACCTCTTTAGCCAGAATGTCGTTAATCAGTGGAACTCATTGCCACAGACGGCAATGTAGATATTATTGTGACAGAGATAGATAGATTCTTGATTAGTGCGGTTGTAAAGGGTTATGTGGAGAAAGCAGGAAAATAGGGTTAGGAGGGAGAGATCAGCTATGATTGAATGGCGGTGTGGACTTGATGGGCTGAATGGCCTAAATCCACTCCTATTACTTGTGAATTTCTTTCTTCACAGCAAGGCTAGCAGCCCAGACCAGGACCGGCATTAGGAGGTGCGGGACCCAATTGGGAACAATTTTGGTGAGCACCAGGTTCCCAGCCAAGATCTGTAGATTCATAGAAATATAATTAAAGTCTATTATAGACTTTATATCTCTGTAGCAGAATGGAAAATCATCAAAATGTGCACTTAAAAACCCTTCTTCAGATGGCCTGAAACGTTGCCTATTTCCTTCGCTCCATAGATGCTGCTGTACCCGCTGAGTTTCTCCAGCATTTTTGTGTCCCCTGAACTATTATCAACCAGATTGGTGACCAGAGGACAGTCCTCGATCGGACTTTGCTGGCTTTACCTTGCACTAAACGTTATTCCCTTATCATGTATCTACACACAACAAGAACCTTTCACTGTACTCGGTACACGTGTCAATAAACGAATCAATCCCCTCTGTCTCCATTCTCCCTGTATTTTACAACGGAGTCACGTGAGTGACTACGTGAAAGAAGCCGCTACTAGCATGCAGTCATATCGCATACACGCATTGAACGAGTCAGACGTGGGAGACGACGTCTCCCTAGAGGTAAGTGGAAAGAAGCAGGTAAGAGACTGCAAAATTTTTCCCACTTACCTTGCAGGTAGGAAATGCAAGAAGCTGCGGGAAAGCTGGAGGGGAGAACCGCGGAGACAGCGGGCAGCCAGCAGCCAACAGCAGCCGACGGCACGCGAATCCTCCGGAGAGGAAACAGCTGTGCCCGACGTCGCTCCCCGCACCGGCAAGATTCACTGCTGCCGGGCGGGAAGCGAAGCAACACGTCCCGGGGGTTTCCAGACTCGGGCGAGTCTGGGTTGGATGCAGTCGCTAGCGGCATCGGAGCCGATTGAAGCGGCTGGAGGACCGGGACGAGAGCAGTACCGTGAGTACTCCGTAGCCGTCAGCCGACATCTCGGACAGCAGCCCAAGGACCTAAGCTACGGGTCCGTGGGGCTGCGGGAGGAAGGATGTTCCTCCCAAACGGCAGGCTGAGAACCAGCACAGGTAAGAACAAATTTCCCTTACCTTTGTTTCTTTACAGACGTTGCTGCCGTATTCTGAAGAGCAGCAGGCAGCCAGCTAAGGACGCCAGGGCAGAGCCACAGACGTTGCTGCTGTGTTCTGAACAGCAGGCAGCCAGCTACGGACGTCAGTACAGAACTGAAGTCGCCGCCACACAGAATCGCTGCTGTTTAATGACCAGCAGCAGGCAGCAATGAATGTCGGCACCAGCATCTCCCATAAGGGAGCAAGTGCCAAACTTCACCCTAAATGGGTAGAGGTGCCCGTGAGTACCGGGACCATGAGGAGCGGCATGAGTATAGCGGGAGGCCGGGAGCAACCAGTGCCTGTAGGCATGGGGACCGGCTGCGGGAACAAAACCGCGTGCGACTAGTGCCCGAGAGCACCAAGGTCGGCAGGAGCGGTCCGATATATTAAAGCACCCACGATCGACTAGTGCCCGAGAGCATGTAAGTCGGCTGGAGCGGTTGCTGGAGTAAATTTCTCCACAGTGGCAGGCTCCGGGATTGGAGGATAGCCACAGTGGGCACAAAATATAAGTCCCACAGCAGTTTCCCATAAGGGCTGCATGAAATATCAGACGCCTCTGAGGAGGGTATTGAAGGTCTGACGGGGTAAAATCTGAGCAGGTGATGGAGCCACCTTTCCCCTATTGAAGGGTGGGAAAAAAACAACCTGCTGAACATGATGAGCCAGTACTGCCAGCAGGAACACACTGAGAATGATCTCGAGAAGGATGGCTGTGAGTATTGAATATATGTCCACCCATCAACTTCAGGCTAATACTTTTGCTGAAGTGTTGGCAAGGCATTTATACCCCGGGAAATTGTGGTGCTCTTAATGTAGCCAGTGTTACAGGTGCACTTGCAGACATGTTGGGCAGGCCGTTAGGAGTCGGGATATTAAAATCCAAAATACTCTGAAAGGTCTCATGGCGGGCATAACAGTTTTTGGCCCGCATGTTAGAAAAGGTGGACATAATTAGTGACCACAAGGATGCTATTGCACTATTTTTGCAATGTGCAGTTTGAACTAAAAATATTAGAAAGAGGGCCATTCAGCCAGCTCTAGACCCTAAGTTCGCTATACTATGTAAGCAAGGGCTATAGACCCTATTATTTGGGGGGACACCTGTCCAAACACGTTAAAGATTTGGATGAGGAGGCTAGACTTTGGGGCTGATTAGAGCATTCAAAGGATATCTGGGGAAGACATTAACCTTATGGGTATCCTAAGAGCGGTTTTTGTTATAATACTACAAACAATTGGGCAGAGGTACCCAGCAGCAGTGTCCTGTTTAGGGTTTGGCCCGGGACGACCACTGTGGAAGATGCAAAAGCCTCTACTTCAGCATCTACCCTAACCTAAACCTCAAGGCCTCCACAACCTCAAATGAAACCAATAAATTAACTTGGTTACCACTGATAACCATGGAGGTGGGTGAATCTGGGGCTCCAGCATTAATAGGGAGCACGGAAGTTGGAGGGACATTGCAACTTCATTTGGAAGCATGGTGTAATATAACTATGGACAGATATATCCTTAGCAGTATTAAGGGATATCTGATAGAGTTTCTACACAAACAAAACCCTCCAGTACAACATACACCGGACAGAATATACATGCTTCCTAAAAGGGAACTACAAAGATTATTCACTAAAGGGGTAATGGAACAAACCAAACCTGAACAACAGGATTTTGTCTCAAACATATTTATTAGAAATAAGAAAGATGGGGGTTGCCGTATTATTATGGATTTATCAACGCTTCACAATGTTGTGCAATATGTTCATTTTAAAAATGGATACTTTTAGCAGTGCTAAAGAGTTAGTTTCAGCAGGCTACTTTATGGCAAGTATTGATCTTAAAGATGCTTACTATACAATACCCATCGGAGGAAAAAAATTAAACCAGCTTTGGTATTGCCGCAACACCAAATCATAGAGTAATGGCATAGTTGGATGATATACTTATTGTGGGAATAACTTATGAATTGGCATGTTAGGCAGTGGTTGCCACTAAACAATTGTTTGAACAGCTGGGATTCATTATCCATCCACTTAAGTTAAAATTGACACCATTAACACATTTAATATGTTAATGACTTTACTAATAGGAAAAGCCACAGAGTAACAAAAGGATTAGAGCACTCAAAATTATAGAGGCCTTTTATTTTTTGGCCAATGGAGCTAACAATAGAAGCCATAAAATAATTACAATGGTGGGAACACAATGTTAAGTATTGCTCCAACCCAATAATTATTCACAACCCGTCTGTGCTGTTACAAACAGATGCCAGTGCAATTGGTTGGGGTACAACTGATACCATCTCGAGCCTATGGGGGAGATGGAATATACAAGAAGCTAACCTACTTAACACTAAGGGTATAAGTACTTAGAAATGTTAAGTGCATTTCATGGGCTAAAATCTTATTGCTCAGGATTTGAAACTGCAGCAGGTTAGATTGTAGATAGATAATACCTCGGTGGTGGCATATATAAGTCATATGGGTGGAAATATATCAACATCTTGTGATGAATTGGCAAATTCAATTTGGCAATGGTGTGTCCAAAGGAATATTTGGTTATCGGCTACGTATCTACCAGGGATACTAATTCAGTGGCAGACACCAGGTCACAAAAATTTATTGAAAGTACTGAATGGATGTTGGATAGAACGGTATTTGCTGAAATCACAGTAAAGTATGGAAGGCCGGATATTAGATTTGCATCCAGGTTTAAATCACCAGTTACCGAGGTATGTATCATTGGAACCAGATCCTGGGGCAGAAGTTACCGATGCATTTTCACTGCACTAGGGGGGAAATGGTTCATTTATGTATTTTCCTCTTTTCTGCCTAATCAATCGGGTACTAAGGGAAATTCAACAGGAATCGGCATCTGGGATTTCTTAGTACCTGATTGGCTTACCAAACCATGGTTTTCCGTGGTACAGGACATGGTGCTGGAACCATGTATAACTTTAAGACATAGTCCTAAGTTACTGGTGCATCCAGTAACTCAGGATAGCTATCCATGCCATAGAAAATATTGATTTAGTAGGTTGTAGACTCTAAAAGACCGCTACGGGACATGGGGTTATCAAAAAGAACTGTGGACATGATCACAGCAGCACAAAGAAGGTCTACAAAAAAAAAAACAGTATTTAGGTCATATTAAAAATGGACTAATTACTGCCATAATAACCTTCTGGACCACAGAAATAAGGATGTTCCGGCAGTGCTAGAATTTTCTCACCAGCCTGCACTATGAAGGACTTAGTTACAGCACTGTGAATAGTGCCAGAAGTGCATTGTTAAGTTATTGGTGGCAAGGAACAGAAAGACAGTCTGTGGGATCACATCCTCTGGTAGTTAAACTTTTAAGAGGCAATTTGAACACCAAGCCACCCAAAACAAGATACAACAAAATCTGGGATGTAAGTGTGGTCTTGACCATGCTAAGGAATTGGTCGCCGGCTACAGCATTAAATCTGGATAAACTAACTAAGAAATGGTAATGCTGATGGCGCTAGTCACAGCGCAAAGGGTCCAGTTATTGCAAAAAAGTAAGACTGGATGGCTTCACTATGGCGCAGGAAGTTTGGTTTTTGTGATCCAGGACCGTATTTTTAAACAAAATAGACCAGGATCAGCGGGGCAGGTCATAGAATTGATGGCCTACCCGGAGGACAAACGCCTCTGTATAGTGAAGCACGTTTTGTTATACAGTGAAAGGACAAAGGCTATCAGAGGCAAGGAAATGGCGTTTAATCAGCTATAAGAAACCGTACCGTAGAGTGAAAACTCAGACCATTTCGCGGTGGCTGAAATATGGGTTAAGATAGGCGGGAGTGGACACTAACATATTTAAATCTCACTCCACCAGGGCTGCAGCTACATCCGCAGCAAAACGCCTTTATGTATCCATGGACCAAATGCTCAGGATTGCAGGATGGTTGTCGGAGAAAATGTTTCAGAAATTTTATAACAAACCAGTTAGCAGTATGGGAACGTTTTCGGGGAACATTTTAAGTTCTGTATGATAATTTATCCATGAAGAATACAGGGTTATGATTTGAATTAATTAGATATTATTTATCATTTCCATTAAATAATTGGTATGAATGTTTTGAATATCATTAACAATTTCTCCCAAACTACCAAGGCAGTTGTGAAGCATGGACTCTTTCCACGGCATGAGGTCACAGAGCTTTGAAATCTTCATGTAGTCACTCACGTGACTCCGAAGTAAAATAATAAGATTAAACGAGAACTTACCAGTTTGAAGTTTGATCTTTATTTTATGAGGAGGAACGTTGAGGGAATACGTGCCCTCCGCTCCCACCCTCGAATGGTCATATCTTAAACTGGTATCTCTTTAATAATCTTACTATTTTAGGTCATTATAGTGTATCTGTGACCTCACACCGCTGCTTTGAAGGATGATACGCATGCGTCATAAGCGGGCTTCTTCACGTATTCCCTCAATGTTCCTCCTCATAAAATAAAGATCAAACTTCAAACTGGTAAGTTCTCGTTTAATCTTACTATTAATTGCCAGTCAATCTTGGCCAATTCACGTCTCATACCCTCAAAGTTACCTTTCTTTAAGTTCAGAACCATTGTTTCTGAATTAACAATGTCACTATACATCCTAATGAATAACTCAACCATATTATGGTCACTCTTGCCCAAGGGGGCACGTACAACAAGATTGCTAACTAACCCTTCCTCATTATTCAATACCCAGTCTAAAATAGCCTGCTCTCTTGTTGGTTCTTCTTGTTTGCCAACCATGCATTGCCAGATGGAACCCCTATCGGCCCTGACCTTGGTTACCCAGGAGGAGCAGTGTGTCTCCATTTGCATTATGGACCAGTGTTTTTTCCAAGACTGAACGTGAAGTTCTTTGTTGTCTTCATCTGAAGTTTTATGGCTGGGCAGTGGAACCAAGGTAATCCGTTCTTGCCTGGGATCATCCCAGTGATCCTTTTCTGAACTGCCTCCAGGGATAATATCTCTTTAATTAAGGGGCCAAAGACTGCACAGAATGTTTAGATGAAATCTTGCTCGTGTCTTGCATAATTGCAATAGTATGCACAGTGGCTCAGTTTGTAGAGTTGCTGCCTTACTGCACCAGAATCCTGGATTTCATCCTGACTGCAGTTGCTGTCTGCCCCTCTTCCATCTCCCTCCCCCCCCCCTCCATGGCTTTGAAAACCCACACTGACATAGTCTGACTGATGTATCCACATTCATCTTTTTCACAATTTTGGCTTGCATTTTGACTTTACCTTATGGGCGACTGTCATGACATCGGATCAGCTATGAACACACTGGCACACACAGTAAGGTGAACTCACTGGTCTAGAATCAGCCCATATTCCTCCCCCACATTCCTCTTCTGCATGGTGTTTTCTCTGAAGCAGCCCGTTCCTTATGAAGCGGCAAAAATTCTGCTTCAAGATTCTTCAGTTTCTTTTTGTTCCCCTTTGACTGAATGAGGATCTCATCTCTGGAAACACTAGGCTCTTCCAACCCACATTGGTAGTCTTTTGTCTGTTCCTGAAGTCTACAGAGGTGTTTACCCCAGAGTGATACGGCGTGGCAACAGGCCCTTTCACACTGTCCAAAACTTGTGCCACCTTCCTGCATTTGGCTCATATCACTCTAAACCTGTCCTATCCATGTACCTATCCAAATGTTTCTTAAACGTTGCGATACGACATGCTTCAACTACCTCCTACATCAGCTCGTTCCAGACACCCACCAAACTGCCTGATAATGTTACCCCTCGTGTTCCTATTAAATCTTTCTCCCCTCACCTTAAATCTATGTTCTCAGGTTCTCGATCCCCCCTACTCTGGACAAGAGACTCTGTGCGTCTACCTGTTCCATTCCATTCCATTCATGAATTTGTACACCACTATAAGATCATCCCTCATCCTTCTGCACTCCAAGGAATAGAGTCCCAGCTTACGAAGTTAATAACTTTATTTGTATAGCACTTTTCATACTGGATCTCACAGGGAGCCAATGGAGGGCGTATACAACTGGGGTGATATGTTCCATTTTCTTGGTATTTGTTAGAAGTCGGGCTGCAGCATTTTAAATCAGCTGTAACTTGTTGGTGGATTTTGAAGGCAGACCGGTAAATAAGGCATAACAGTAATCAAGTCTGCTTGAGTTTTTTACAGTCATGTTGTTAAGAAAGGCCATACTTTAACAATATTTCGTTCTTTTTAAATATATTTTATTTTATTAGAAGTAAGTACATTCATATGGCACCAAAGTGCCTAAGGTATATTTTCATAATATATTTTATGTACATCTTATTTTTTTTTGTTATAAGAAAGAAAGAAGAGAATAAGAAAAATAAATTAGATAGTAAAGGATAGAAAGGCATGAGATATATAGTGTGTGAAGAAAAAGAAAAAAAAAGAATGAGTGAAGAAAGTTGAGGAAAAGAAAATAGAAAAAAGAGAATAAGACATAAAAAAAAAATTTAAAATAAAATAAATTTTAAAAAAAGGTAAGGAGATCATTGTTTATAATCTTGACCATCCCTCGTCCAGTCCTGAAACAGTTAGTTTTTACAATTGTGTTGCACCATATGATTCCAAAAAGACGACAAATGGAGACCAACTCGTTATGAATTGTTCTGATTTATCCATTTGGAGGAATCGCATTTCCTCAAGATGTGCGGTGTCCAACATTCTTGCAAACCACATTTTAAGCATTGTTATTGATGTATTTTTCCAAAATTTAAGTATTAATTGTTTTGCTATTATTAAACCATAGTTAAAAAATAAATGTTGAGATGTGTTCAATTTATTCCCATCTTCCATTACTCCAAATATAATCATTTCAGTATTAGTTTCCATTCACCCTGCAAAACAGAAACCGCCTGTTGAATGTGGTCAAGGTCTGCTCAAAAATCATTGAGCAGCCCGTCCAAACTCTCACTGCCCTGTGCGACCAACAGTCTGTAAAGTTAACACGCAGGATTCTTCAGGACCCCTCTCACATCCTGTTTCCTGAGTTTTAGTGGCTCCCCTCAGGACGCAGACTCTGCTGTCCGGGTTGCCGGACACAGAGGAGGAAGGCAACCTTCATCCCCAGGGCTGTCCAGCTTTTTAATGCTGATCACTGACTCATGAACATATGAAATGAAATAACCTTCTATGTGCACTTTTTAATTGAAGCACTTAGGAAGCACTTTAAAAACTATTACTATGTGTTGAATGTTGATGTGCGGTGTGTGTTGTGTGATTGTGCAGTGTGTCTGTGAAATGCGTGTGCTGGTTGATTGTGCAGTATGCGTGCTGCTTATGTTTGTTGATTGTGTCCCTTTTTTAAAAAGCTACTGTAATGCGCCCTTTTAAATTGCCCCTCGGGGACGAATAAAGTGCTTTGAATTGAATTGAATTGAATTGAATTCTTATCTTGAATAATTTTGTAAATATTTCGAAAATATCACTCCAAAATCTATAAAGTTTTATGCAGAAAACAAAGTAGTGTGTATAATTGCGTTTTGGGATAGACATTTATCACAAATGGGGGATATATTTGGATAAAATTTGTTCAATCTTGTTTTTCAATAATATAATCTATGTAAAATTTTAAATTGAATTAGATTATGTCTTACATTAATCTAACATTTGTGAATATATATCAAGTATTTATCATTAGTTCCCGTTCCCACTCTTCTCTAAGTACCTCTGTCGATGATAGGTCTATATTTAGAATACTATTATATAAATATGATATTAATTGTTGTGAGTCAGCTTTAATATTCATTGCTTCTTCCAATAATTCAGGAGTTATTTTTTGATATCCTTGTATATATTTTTTCATGAAATCGCAAATCTGAAGATATTTAAAATATTGGTTGTTTTTCAGTTTAAATTTTAATTGTAATTGTTGGAATGATAGTAGGTTTCCCATTTCGTACATATCCCCGATCCTTCTAATTCCGAGACTTTCCCATTGGTTATATGTTTTATCAATAAGAGATGGTTTAAATAAAGGGTTATTCGCCATTGGCATTAACAATGATAAATGTCTTAATTTTAAAGATAATTTTATTTGTTTCCAAATTCTTATTGTACCATATATAATTGGGTTCTTCTTATATATTGTGTTATTCAGTTTTTTAGGGGAGAAGACGATCGTTCCTATATTACAAGGATGACAATCCTCTTTCTCCATTTTTATCCATTCTGTCTGTTGGGTAGAACTATCCAGCCAATAAATTATATTCTTAATATGCACTGCCCAGTAATAATACATAAAATTTGGAAGTGAAAGTCCCCCGACCTCTTTTGGTTTACATAAGTTTTTTTGTAATGCTATGTGATTTATAGTCCCAAATAAAATTAGTAATATTAGAGTCTAATTTTTTTTTTAAAGTATTTTGGTATATATACTGGTATAGACTGAAATAGGTATAGTAATTGTGGTATGAAGATCATTTTTATTGCATTTATTCTACCTAATAATGATAAAGGAAGTGTTTTCCAAAATTTAATCAGCGTATACATTTATTTAATATAGATATAAAATTAGCATTGAATAATGCTTTATATTTTCTAGTAATCTGAATACCCAAGTATTTACATTTTTCTGTTGCGATTTTAAAGGGGAACTTCAGTAAGTGTGTAGGTTCTTGAGGTTTTAATGTCATGATGTCACTTTTATTCCAGTTTATTCTATATCCAGAAAAAGATCCGAATTCCTCTATTAAATTTAATAAATTTGGTATGCTCGTTTGTGACTTTGTAATATATAAAAGTATATCGTCTGCATATAATGACATTTTATTCTTTGAGTCCCTAGTGTTATAGCCCTGAATATTCGGATGAATTCTTATACTTTCAGCCAGAGGTTCTATCATAAGGGCAAATAGCAGGGGTGATAACGCACATCCCTGCCTATTAGAAACATAGAAACATAGAAATTAAGTGCAGGAGTAGGCCATTCGGCCCTTCGAGCCTGCACCGCCATTCAATATGATCATGGCTGATCATCCAACTCAGTATCCTGTACCTGCCTTCTCTCCATACCCCCTGATCCCCTTAGCCACAAGGGCCACATCTAACTCCCTCTTAAATATAGCCAATGAAGTGGCCTCAACTACCCTCTGTGGCAGAGAGTTCCAGAGATTCACCACTCTCTGCGTGAAAAAAGTTCTTCTCATCTCGGTTTTAAAGGATTTCCCCTTTATCCTTAAGCTGTGACCCCTTGTCCTGGACTTCCCTAACATCGGGAACA
This sequence comes from Leucoraja ocellata, assembly GCA_036785375.1. Classification (NCBI taxonomy): domain Eukaryota; kingdom Metazoa; phylum Chordata; class Chondrichthyes; order Rajiformes; family Rajidae; genus Leucoraja; species Leucoraja ocellata. Next base: position 497,247 of record JAWMAR010000314.1, on the reverse strand, counting down.
ATCTTCCTGCATCTAGCCTGTCCAACCCCTTAAGAATTTTGTAAGTTTCTATAAGATCCCCTCTCAATCTTCTAAATTCTAGAGAGTATAAACCCAGTCTATCCAGTCTTTCTTCATAAGACAGTCCTGACATCCCAGGAATCAGTCTGGTGAACCGTCTCTGCACTCCCTCTATGGCAATAATGTCCTTCCTCAGATTTGGAGACCAAAACTGTACGCAATACTCCAGGTGTGGTCTCACCAAGACCCTGTACAACTGCAGTAGAACCTCTCTGCTCCTATACTCAAATCCTTTTGCAATGAAAGCTAACATACCATTCGCTTTCTTTACTGCCTGCTGCACCTGCATGCCTACCTTCAATGACTGGTGTACCATGACACCCAGGTCTCGCTGCATCTCCCCCTTTCCCAATCGGCCACCATTTAGATAATAGTCTGCTTTCCTGTTTTTGCCACCAAAATGGATAACCTCACATTTATCCACATTATACTGCATCTGCCAAACATTTGCCCACTCACCCAGCCTATCCAAGTCACCCTGCAGTCTCCTAGCATCCTCCTCACAGCTAACACTGCCCCCCAGCTTAGTGTCATCCGCAAACTTGGAGATATTGCCTTCAATTCCCTCATCCAGATCATTAATATATATTGTAAATAGCTGGGGTCCCAGTACTGAGCCTTGGGGTACCCCACTAGTCACTGCCTGCCATTGTGAAAAGGACCCGTTTACTCCTACTCTTTGCTTCCTGTTTGCCAGCCAGTTCTCTATCCACATCAATACTGAACCCCCAATGCCTTGTGCTTTAAGTTTGTATACTAATCTCTTATGTGGGACCTTGTCGAAAGCCTTCTGGAAGTCCAGATACACCACATCCACTGGTTCTCCCCTATCCACGCTACTAGTTACATCCTCGAAAAATTCTATAAGATTCGTCAGACATGATTTACCTTTCGTAAATCCATGCTGACTTTGTCCAATGATTTCACCACTTTCCAAATGTGCTGCTATCCCATCTTTAATAACTGACTCTAGCAGTTTCCCCACTACCGATGTTAGACTAACGGGTCTGTAATTCCCCATTTTCTCTCTCCCTCCCTTCTTAAAAAGTGGGGTTACGTTTGCTACCCGCCAATCTTCAGGAACTACTCCAGAATCTAAAGAGTTTTGAAAGATTATTACTAATGCATCCACTATTTCTGGAGCTACTTCCTTAAGTACTCTGGGATGCAGCCTATCTGGCCCTGGGGATTTATCGGCCTTTAATCCATTCAATTTACCCAACACCACTTCCCGGCTAACCTGGATTTCACTCAATTCCTCCAACTCCTTTGACCCGCGGTCCCCTGCTATTTCCGGCAAATTATTTATGTCTTCCTTAGTGAAGACGGAACCAAAGTAGTTATTCAATTGGTCCGCCATATCCTTGTTCCCCATGATCAACTCCCCTGTTTCTGACTGCAAGGGACCTACATTTGTTTTAACTAATCTCTTTCTTTTCACATATCTATAAAAACTTTTGCAGTCAGTTTTTATGTTCCCTGCCAGTTTTCTTTCATAATCTATTTTTCCTTTCCTAATTAAGCCCTTTGTCCTCCTCTGCTGGTCTTTGAATTTCTCCCAGTCCTCCGGTATGCTGCTTTTTCTGGCTAATTTGTACGCATCATCCTTCGCTTTGATACTATCCCTGATTTCCCTTGTTATCCATGGATGTACTACCTTCCCTGATTTATTCTTTTGCCAAACTGGGATGAACAATTTTTGTAGTTCATCCATGCAGTCTTTAAATGTCTTCCATTGCATATCCACCGTCAACCCTTTTAGAATTAATTGCCAGTCAATCTTGGCCAATTCACGTCTCATACCCTCAAAGTTACCTTTCTTTAAGTTCAGAACCATTGTTTCTGAATTAACAATGTCAGTCTCCATCCTAATGAAGAACTCAACCATATTATGGTCACTCTTTCCCAAGGGGGCACGTACAACAAGATTGCTAACTAACCCTTCCTCATTACTCAATACCCAGTCTAAAATAGCCTGCTCTCTCGTTGGTTCCTCTACATGTTGATTTAGATAACTATCCCGCATACATTCCAAGAAATCCTCTTCCTCAGCACCCCTGCCAATTTGATTCACCCAATCTATATGTAGATTGAAGTCACTCATTATAACCGTTTTGCCTTTGTCGCACGCATTTCTAATTTCCTGTTTGATACCATGTCCAACTTCACTACTACTGTTAGGTGGCCTGTACACAACACCCACCAGCGTTTTCTGCCCCTTAGTGTTGTGCAGCTCTACCCATACCGATTCCACATCCTCCAAACTAATGTCCTTCCTTTCCATTGCATTAATCCCCTTTGCATTGCATTATTACCCTTTGATAGTTGAAATTTTTGAGATAACATATTGTTAGTTAAAATTCTTGCCATCGGTTTATCATACAATAATTTTACCCATGTTATAAAATTCTCTCCCATATTAAATTTTTGAGGTGATAGAAAGCTCACTTTTGTTACCTTATTTATGTGAGATTTAAAATTAAGATCATTGTCAATTTATCCCCCAGGCTAATGACTTCTTGTTTGACAAAGGCAGTCAAATTTCCCAGTTTACTGAGTAACATCTCTCTCTTGGGTTTTGATCCAAGTATTAAAATTTCAGTCTTGTCATCGTTGATTTTAAGAAAGTTAGCATTTATCCATTTTTTAACGGAAAATAGGCAGAAGGTCCATTAACAAGGCATTTGCATCAGTGGGTTCGACAGAGAGGTGTAACTGAGTGTCATCGGTGTAACTTAGAACATTTACATTATGCTGTCTGATAACTCGTCCTAGCTGCAGTATTTACAAGGAAAAGAGTAGTGGGCCAAGGCAGCTACTTTGTGCTACACCAAAGGATATATCATGCAGCTGTGCCACATAGTCCCCAAGGCTAACAAAGTACTTCCTTCCAATTATATATGATTGGAACCAACTTAGTACCTGTTCTGACAGACTGACCCAATTTTCTAGGCGATCTATAAGGATACTGTGATCTATGGTGACAAAAGCTGCTGTGATGTCTAAGAGGATCAGCACTGAGACTTTGTCCTCATCAGTGCTAACTCTAAGGTCACTGACTATTTTTTATCAGGGCTGTCATTTGCTCTAAAACCAGATTGAAATTTGCTCTGAAACCGGATTGAAATTTCTCTAAAACGTTATTTTGATTCAGAAAGTGTTGTATTTGTTTGAATACCACTTTCTCCAGCACCTTGCTCATAAAGGATAGATTTGATATGGGTCTGTAATTATTCAGTGGCCCACTGTCTAATTTTGGTTTCTTTAACAGAGGCTTTACGACAGTTCTTGGGCGACCTACTGTTGTTCGATGCTGGTCTCAAATGCCAGATCAGTCCCTCCATTATGTGAGGAACCAGTGCACTCATACCAACATTCTCCACCACTGTGGCACTGGTCATTATGCCACTTCTGAGCAGCTTACTCTCTTCCTCCCCCCCCCCCCCCCCCCCCCCAACCCGGGCTGGAACCTCTTGATTTGCTTCATTCACATAAACTTCACCAAACTTACAATCTTGTCAGGATTTCAACCCAAAGGTCGACTTGAGGAGCTTGTTGAAGTTACTGGAGCCTGTTGAAGTTACTGGAGCCTGTTGAAGTTACTGTTTAAAGGTAGGATTGAAGATGTCTTTAAATAAGAATGGGAAGTGGAAAAATGTAAAGGAAATTGCAGGTAGTGGGACAGGTGGCTTACGATTTAGTTTGAAAAAGGAGGAGAAGAGGTCAGAGAAGATGTCAGGAGTGAGGATCAGTCTGGGCTGACAGGGTGGATTACAGATCTTCCGGTCACTAGAATGTTCTGGGCCCTAGAAGTTTGGTTCATTCACCTAAACATCACCAAACTTGCAAACTTGTCAGGACTTCAAACCAAAGGGTCTTTTTGAGGTGTCTGTTGATGTTACTGGAGCCAAGGAAGGTTTGTTAAAAGGTAGGATTGAAGATGTCTTAAAGGAAGAATGGGAGGTAGAGAAATTTAAGGAGGAAACAGCAAACCATGGGAAGGCAGCTTAAGATTTAGTTTGAAATGATGGGGATAAGAGGTCAGAGAAGGTGCTGGAAGAGGGGTTGAGTTTGGGCTGACAGGGTAGATTGCAGATCTTCAGGTCATTAGCAAGTTCAGAACCATAGAGAGAGATAAATACAGGATTAGGAACTTCAATTTGAGGATCAGGAGGCCAAGGAAGTCAAGTGAAGAAATAATATGTGAAGGAATCAAGGTAAAAATTCCGTAGAGAATGCAGACAGGGAGACTGTGAATAATCGAGTCAGGGGATATCAGAGACACAGGGAGGGGTTCCAAGTGACAGTTGGAGATACTGAGCAATGTCAAGATGTGATTGATAAAGTTGGAGGCAGAAAATTCAGTTGAAGCTCAGGAAATTAAGCAAGCATCAAGTAACGAACGCCAAATTCAAAGTATTTCAGCAGCTTCTGCTTTGTACCTGTTTAAATAGACTCGGTCCATCAGTGACTTGCTGTCTCGCTCTATCTCAGCGGAGACATCAAGTGGAGATGTTGCCCAGGCTTTGGATTGTGACGACCGCTCTCCTGTTTCTTGCCTCGTGCATCTTGTGTACAAACCCAGGCTTGAAAGGAAGAGTAACGCAGAAAGCGTTGGACTATGGTGAGTGTGGACATCCCTCCGCCGGAGAGGCTTGAGGCTCCGATTCTTTCTTAATTCCCACACCTATCACTAACAAATCTTCCATCATCTGCACTGAAATACACTGCACACATGCATTATTCACTCATACACAGCTGCAGATAACAGGGGTTTATTAATTCTGTATGGTTCTCTTGGTCTCTCTTCACCACTACTAACTCCCGTGCCTCTGCACTGGTTCCCTGTGCTCTATAGCATTTGCACCATGTAGGAAGCCATTGGCTCGCTGTACATAACCACTGTCTCCCCTGCCTCGCTGCTGGAGCCCTCAACTCCCCTTCTACCCACTTGCTCCTTGTCTACATCCATGACTCTTTATTCTTCCATTGACTCTCTGAGCTCCAAGCACTAGATCTTTGTACTCCCTAAAGATTGGTTTTCAATTAGCCTTTTAGCACTTGCACCTGGCATATTCAGTAGCTCCTTGTACCTATCTACTGTCTCCCTGTGTTTCATCGCACCTCTGGTTTCCTGACCATCTCCCCATCACTGGCACCCTTTCTGATTACTGAGCCCAATCCTCTGCACTGGCCCCTTCCCGATTGTTGGCCACCAGGGTCCTCTGTATCACTGGCTCCATGAATTATTCTACATCATTTTCTATTATTTTTGAATGTCTGTGAAACCAAGCCTTGCTGAATTCCTTTGACCTGCATGACCCAGGCTGGGCCCTCAGAATCACCTTAGTGGCACAGCTGGTTGAGCTGCTGCCCAAGAAAGCACCAGAGACCCAGGTTTGATCCTGACAGTGGGTGCTGTCTGTGTGGAGTTTGCATGTTCCCCATGTGACCACATGGGTTTCCTCTGGGCGCCCTCGTTTCCTTCCATATCCCAAAGATGTGCAGGTTTGTACGTTAAACTCATCTGAAGAGTTTAGGGCGTGGATGAACAAGTGGTACTAGACAGAATGGGTGATTGATGGTCAGCACACTGACTTATTGGGCCAAAGTGCCTGTTTCCGTGCTGTATCTTAGAAAACAGAAGATAGGTGCAGGAGTAGGCCATTTGGCCCTTCAAAACAGCACCCTCATTCAATATGATCATGCCTGATCATACAAAATCAGTACCCCGTTCCTGATTTCTCCCCATATCCCTTGATTCCGTTAGGCCTAAGAGCTATATCTAACTCTCTTGAATACATCCTGTGAATTGGCTTCCACTGCCTTCTGTGACAAAGAACTTCACAGATGCACAACTCTCTGGATGGAAAAAGTTTTCCCTCCTCTCAGTCCTAAATGGCCTACCCCTTATTCTTAAACAGTGACCCCTGGTTCTGGACTCCCCCAACATCGGGAACATTTTTCCTGCATCTATCCTGCATCCAATCCCTTAAGAATTTTATTGTATATGTTTCTATATGATCCCCTCTCATCCATCTAAATCCCAGTGAATATAAGCCATTTTTTCATCATATGTCAGTCCCGCCATCCCGGTAATTAACTTGGTGAACCTATGCAGCACTCCCTCAATAGCAAGAATGGCCGTCCTCAAATTAGGAGACCAAAACTTCACACAATACTCCAGGTGTGGTCTCACCAGGACCCTGTACAACTGCAGTAGGACCTCCTTGCTCCTATACTCTTTAAACTAAACTAAGTCACTCAAATTTTCTCTGATCTTATTGCTTTCAAACGCCTCCTCTACAGCTAGCCATGGTGTGAAATATTTGGGTGTTCAAGAAGGAACTGCAGATGCTGGAAAGTCGAAGGTAGACAAAAATGCTGGAGAAACTCAGCGGGTGCAGCAGCATCTATGGAGCGAAGGAAATAGGCAACGTTATATTTGGGGCAGGGTAATACTGTAATACTGTATTATTGTAATACTGTAATATTGTAATACTGCAAGATGTGCAATCCTGAAACAGTACTAATACCTGGCATTATTATGCATACAATGATATAATAATAGTGTAATCAGGGACAGAAACATGTCCAATGGCATGCCTTGTCTAGTAATGTTACCGATATTCATTAATCTCCCAATCCTGCACTAATGCATACTTTGGTACTAATACGAGTGGCCAATGGAACAAATCAATATGGTCACATCTATATTGTCAAGTATTAACCCATGATTATACTTGTAAACTTACCTATAAAAGCATTTAGCACCAGCCAGTACATGAGGATGTAAAATCCACGTACTGCCTCCTTTTCATTGTAAAATTTCACCAGCAGAACATCGAACATTTAAAGTTCACACCCCAAGCCTTGCAGAAATGAGTATTGTAATCACATGAAGATAGACACGAAAAGCTGGAGTAACTCAGCGGGTCACTCAGCATCTCTGGAGAAAAGCAATGGGTAATGTTTTGGGTTGAGACCCTTCTCCAGACTGAGTCAGAGGAAATTGATACATGGGATATGAACGGCAATAGAGAGAGATACGGAACAAATGAATGGAAGATATGCAAAAATGTAACGATGATCAAGAAAATGGTCTATTGGCTGAGGCCTAGGTGAAAACAAGTAAGTTATACAGACAATGAAACTCACCAGAACGACAGTGAAACTAGTGTGACAACTCGGGTGGGGGAGGGATGGAGAGAGAGGAGATACAGGGATTACTTGAAGTTAGAGAAATCAGTTTCATTCCACCGGTTTGTAAACGGGATGAGGGAAGACTCATGGGTCATTTCCATTTTCCCTCCACTGGTGCTGAATATTTCCAGCATTTTCAGTCTTGACAGCAATACTATTAATCATATGTTATTAACCAAAAGCTTGAGTGTGTAGCATGGAATGATAGACACAAAAAGCTGCTGTAACTCAGCGGGTCAGTGAGCATCTCCAGAGAAAAAGAAAAGGTGATACTTTGAGTCGAGATCCTTCTTCAGAGTGCGAGTCAGGGGAAAGAAAAACGAGAGATATAGATGGTGATGTAGAGAGATATAAAGGTCAAAGGTCATTGTCATGTGCACCAATTAAGGTACAGTAAAATCCGATTACCATATATGACAAATAAATGAAAGATATGCAAAAAAGTAACGATGATTAAAGGAAACAGGGATTGCTAGCTTTGAGGTGAGACTTTGAAGCTGGTATGACTGAGGTGGGGGAGGGATGGAGAGAGTGAAGTTAGAAAAGTCAATATTCATACCACTGGGTTGTAAACTGCCCAAGCGATATATGCAGTGCTGTTCATTCAATTTGTGTTTGGCCTCACTCTGACAATGGAGGAGGCCTTAGGACAGAGAGAGGTCAGTGTGGAAATTGGAAGGGGAATTAAAGTTTGTGACAACCGGGAGATCGAGTAGGTCCAGGCGCACTGAATGAAGGTGTTCAGCAAAACGATCACCCAGCCTACATTTGGTCTCGCCGATAGAATATAAGAGTCCACACTTTGAACAATGGATACAGTTAGATGGGGTTGGAGGAGGGTTTCCTCTGTGTAACTTCAGACACTCCTGCCACTGGGCTATGTAGCCCTTGGCATCAGTAACTGGACTGATGTGAGTATCCAGCCAACCATGTGCAGTGGCACCATGGGGGAGAGGGTTGAGTGTAGCTAAGAGCATGGCTGTATTGATCCAAACCCCGCTGTGCACTGAATTCTTGTATGTTTTTTGTCATACAGGCCGACAGGTTGGGATCGATGTGTTGCAAAAGACGTTGCGAGAGATGCAGATTCCAAATTTGAGTGGTAAAGTGAACGTAAAGATTATCGGCGACATACAGTACTCTGTCAAATCGTGAGTGGTATATTTCAGTTCATGTATATCAGCTGTTAAATCCAACTGTTAGAGCTGTTGGATTAATTACCTTCAACTCAGATTGATTATGCTGCTTTGTAAACACCATGTCTTGTCTTCAGCTGATATTTGGCAGCAACAATAAACAGTATGTTCCAGGTATCCATCACCCGCACATCTCCTTTAAACCTTTCTCATCTGACCTTAAATCTATGCCTTCTAACATTTGACATTTCCATCTGGGAGTAAAGAAAGTTCTAACTGTGCACTGTGCCTTTCGTAATTTCATAAACTTTCATCAGGTCTCCGCCTCCGATGCTTCATAGAAAATAATGCAAATTTGACCAACCTTTCATCATAGCTAATACTTTCTTATCCAGGGCAGCTTCCTGGTGAACCGTTTCTGCACTCTCTCCAAGACGTCAACATTTGTCCTGTAATGGAGCAACCAGAACTGCACACAATACCCAAATGCAGCAGAATCAAAGTTTGAGGAAGCTGCAATATTAGTTCCTGACTCTTATGCCCCAACCACCGAAGATAAACATTGCTTCTGCCTTCTTTACCCTCTATATAGTTGTGTTGCCACTTTCAAGCAGATATTGACATGATACAGCAATGATCCAAAATGGTCTTGCCTTGAACATTGCATTCTTACATTCTACCTCCCAAGGTGCAACATCTCACCTCACATATGCTTGAATTATAATCTATCTGCCATTTCACCATCCATATCTGTAACTGATCATCTATATCCAGCTGTATCCTTCAATGTCTGCAACTCCACCAATGTTTGTGTAGTCAGGTTTTATAGGTTTCAATTAGTTCCCCTCTCTGCTAAACTCTTCTGAACTTAAACCCAATGACATCAATCTGAAATCTCTCTGCCATGCCAAGCAATAATCTGGTGAATCTTTGCTGCACTCCCTACATATCAAGGATGCCCTTCCCTAAGTAGGAGTCCAGAAATGCACCCGAAACTCAAGGCGTCGTCTCTTCAAGGCACTATGCAATGACACCAAGACATCTCTGCTCTTTTACTCAACATTTCTACCTGTCAGGCCCAAGATACCATTTGCCTTGTGTGTTACATTGGATCCCCTCATTTGAACTGACCGTAGATACGGATTGAAACACTGTCAACAATGGTCCTTTCTAAATGGCAACTAATCTTGGAGAGGTTAAAGCGGAATATTTATGGTGATCAGTCTGTGATCTAGAGAAAACTGTCCTTGCATCTCGTTTACATGTATAATTTAAAGACTTTAAGCCTTTATTATTTAAAACCAATTGTCTTATGAGATCTAGCTATTGTGGCAACATTTGAAAATGACTTGCAGAAAGGAATTTTTGTTTTATTCAAAATGGTTTGAGAATCTTGCCAACATAATCGAACTTGTACTTTGAAAATATAATTAACAAAGTCTAAAGTAAATTAAATGTTTTTAAAAGTGGGTGGCACGGTGGCGCAGCGGTAGAATTGCTGCCTTACAGCACCAGAGACCTGGGTTTGACCACGACTACGGGTGCTTCTCTGTACGAAGTTTGTACGTTCTCCCCGTGACCATGTGGGTTTTAACCAAGATCTTTGGTTTCCTCACACACACCAAAGACGTAAAGGTTTGCAGGTTACTATAATTGGCTTGGTATAATGTAAAATTGTCGCTAGTGTGTGTAGGATAGTGTTAATATGCGGGGAATGCTGGTCAGTGCAGACTCAGTGGGCCGAAGGGCCTGTTTCCACGCTGTATCTCTAAAACCGGAAAAACTAAAATTAAAATTGACGTCACTGATATATATCATGAATAACTGGAGACTCAGCTCTGATCCCCACGGTGCCCTTCCAGGCTCTCCCTCCTACGCGGAAAAGGGCCCATGTATCCTGCTCTTAGATGTTTGTCGATCAATATGATCTCCATCCATGTCAGTCCATTAGCCTCAGTCTGTATTGGTTTATGCAATGAAAAACTTTCTTTGTATGCTATCTTGGTAGATCATCAGGCAAAGGGGGTCGGTGGAAACTTTTTTTCAATCTGTTACCTTGCTAGAGATGCGATTGCTTTCTGGATCGTATCTCCGGTTGCTCTGCTGGCGGCCATGCTCGGGACTGACTTTGAGCCCCATCGCGGGGACGCAGACTTGTATATGGACGTGGACGATGCAGAAGGTTTCTACCAGCCCCGACCCGGCGCGGGGGAGCTGAGATTTCTCCCCGAAGCAGGTGTTTGATCGCCCTTCCTGTTAATACTTTTTAACATAAACATACATCCCAGTGACTCCTCCACATTCCTCCCTGTGATGGAAGGCGAAAATAGAGTTCAATCTCTTCCCTTCTTTGGCCCCCCCGCTGTCAGGTGCCTCAAGCCTTGTGTTGACGGGACAATCTTGGCTCCCGTTGCCGGCGGTCGGCCCTCCGCACTGGGGCAATCAAGCTCCCGCATTGGGGGGATCTCAGCCCCCTGCGCCAGGCAATCGGACCCCGGGTCGGGGCTAGTCAAACCTCTTGCAACTTTGGAGCTTCCTGACATCAGTCTCTACCCGAGACTGCGAGCTCCTCGATGGTGAAATCCGCAGGCCACAGTTGGAGCGTCGATCCCAGGCAAAGGATCGCAGGCTCCGATGGTAGTTCTACGGCCCTGCGGTGGGGCTCAAAGTCAGTCCCGAGCAAGGCCGCCAGCTCCATGATGTTAGGCCGCAAAGCGACCGGAGATACGATCTGGAAAAAAAATCACATCTCCAGCAAGGTAAGAGATTGAAAGAATGTTTTTCTTGACCCCCCACACCCAGCCCCCATGTAAAACAACTCAAAGAACATTAACACATACTTTTTAAAACACACTAAAAGTAACAAAAGAGACGAAAAGACAGACGCTGATGGCGCCACTCGGTGGATGAGGATAGAAGTACAAAATGTGAAGCCAGAGGAATGAACATAGGTGGAAGTGAGGGGAATCATGCGTGGTCACAGTGAACTAACCTCGAGCACTATTTAAGGATCAGCTCGAGTCACTCCTGGTTCAACTGGAAGAACGTGTCATTCCTGAACCACAAATTCACAAATTTGTGGTTCAAGAATGGAGCACAAATTCCTGACAGGAATGTAACACTGACGGTTCCATTGAAGGAATGTAACACTGATGGTTTTTAGATAAAATATAATATTTAGGTAACACATCAGCAAAAAAAAAAATAATATTCACTATGTTCTTTTAACTGTAGAGTGTTCTAGGATGTCCAAAACCTGAAATGGATCAATCATATATGAAACTTTCCATGTTGGAAGACATCTATATTTCAAAAATGCGGAGTTGTGACAAAGGCAGCTTAATGGTGTTTACCAGATAATTCTAATGCTCATCTTGTGCTCCTAGTATCTGCATTTTAAATGTACTGCGAGTTTGATTTTTATCTAAATTTCTGTAAATAAAAATAAAAATAAGCAATTAAAAAAAACAGCATTCTCTTTAAAACTACTTCTCCCTTTATCCTGTCCGTCTCTAACTATGATGAGAATATAAAGTTAACCCATTGCACCAATCTTGTCTGCAGGATAAGCATTTACAAGTTGGGTTTACCGAAGTCTACTGTGAAATTCCTTGCTGGCCAGGGCATTCAGGCCTCCATCACAGATGGTTTCATTGGTGTGAAGGGTGACTTTAGAGTTCAAAAGCACTGTTTGTGAGTATTTCGTATTTGTTTTACCTTTGGTTATTTTTCTTCTGATCTTTATGGAGTAACTGGATCAATTCCAGGGAGCTGTCCCCTCTCTGTTTCGTGTTGGACTAGGGAATTGCTGTAATCTGTCTCCTGTTACCTTCTCTCGCCCAAGGGAACAGCGGCTGTTGCTCAACTCTTATCATTCTACCCGCTATTGGTCACTGCAGCACTTTATAACATTAATTTGAAGGATGTGATGTAGTTCTTTCATCGATAATTGGAGAAGATACAACATTTAATTGCTAGAGCTATTGCAAAAGCATCCAAGTCAGTGCCTACTGCAATATATTTCTTTAATCCAATGAGCTTGTAAATTATAAACAATTTTGTGGAAAGAGTATTGGGGATTTTAATCTAACCATGAAATTCCATCTTTTAAAAAAGGCAGATTGGTTGCAAGGCTCCAACTCCCCCAGGCACTTCCCTCCATGCCTAAATTATCAGACTGCTTCACTCCCTCTCTCCTGGAGGCCTCGAGTTGGAAGCTTACTCGCATCATGTTCCACCCAGGGCTCCGTACTCTGCTCTCCGCATGACCAAGCTGATTGTCAGGCAGGCAATCATTCAAGAGAATTCCCTTGGTGTTGGGTGAATGTTGCCTGTCCTGTGCTTTAAGCCGTGTTTTACATTTGAAACTCCACTTGCAGTCGAGGCAGACAATCCCAGGCAGTTATGGAGCTGTCTACAGACTGACCAACTCACCCGGAAGGTGGTGGGAGCAAAGTGCGTAGACTTTGAAGTGCATAGAGTTACACAATAAATCATTGTAATGTAATTAACAAGCCACATCAAACTTGCCACATGCTTGAAAAGACCGGTGATATCAGGCCAGGAGTTCTCCAAAGAACTGTGGCAGTGGGTTCCCCGGACCTTAGCTCTGTGACTGCCGCAGGACATAGACTGGAATGACTGATCAACAGCTCCATCATATTTGGATCTTATGGTGGTTGGATGAGGGGAAATGAGATTCATGGGACAGCATAATCACTGGCATAAAACCGATAGGCTGAAAAAAACGGTTTCTCTGAAGCAAATATTATGCAATTCCCACAAGAATATCAACTTCTCAAAACTATATCTCTCCGGGTCAACATAAAGTGGGGTTTAATGCCAGGGACAATAAATACTGGCAGAGCATTGCATCTCCGTTCATTAGTAAGTTTGTCTTCCAATGGTTAATTATCTGATGACTTATGGCATCTCCTCATATCTCCTCACAGTCGGACGAGTGGATCATTTGACGTGTCTGTGAGTCGTCTGTCAATATCACAGACGATAGGAATGACCCGTGACAGCACTGGCCGCCCAGCTCTCCAAAGCCGTGCCTGCTCAGCCAATATTGGGAAAGTACGGGTCAGGTTCACCAAAAGAAAACGGTAATGTACACAGTCATTTAGAATAGAAACCTCCGAATATTTAAGGTTTCTCTTGCGCTCTTGTTTTCTCACCCCCATATTCTTTGTATCATGATGCAGCTTCACAGGACTTTGGTTTGGATGTATTTGGAATATTGTGTAATGTCCGGGTTGCTCCAATACAGGAAGGATGCGGAGATTTGGGAAAGGGTGCAGAGGAGATTTACCAGGATGGAGCCTGGACTAGAGGGTGTTAGCTACAAGGAGAAATTGGACATGCTTGTTTTCTTCATCTTTGCTTCAAAACGTTTGTTTTGTGCCATATAGCTCCATGACGTTGATTCTGGGTATCAGGGAGAGGAATCCATCTGGTATAATAGAAAAGCCAATTGCATAATAAATTGCCAGCAAACTATGCAATACCCTGCACCTTGCTGGCTGTCAAAACTGTCAGATATTTAATAGAAACTGCCCAAAATGCTGTTCCTACTCAGGGGATCAGGTGTCATCCATGGAAAAGGAAGCAGAATCAATGGTTTGGGCCGGATAACTGGCTCTTTTCCTGTCTTTTGAGATCTCCAGGAACGGCAGCCTTTTTGGCGCAACTTGTAGAGCCGTGGCTGTGATCCAGGTTCGATCCTGATCTCAGTCGCTGTCTGTGTGTAGTTTAACCATTCTCCCATGTGGGATTCCCGCTGATGCTCTGGATCCCCTCGCATCCCAAAGATGTGTTGGTCAATAGGATAATCAGTCATGGTACCTATACAGGGTATTACTAAACGTTTGATCTTGAACACTTCCTGTTCTGTATATTGATTTTAGAAAAAACGCTGCCACTTACGGCTGTGAGTTTTGGCCATCTTACTCAGTCCCCCTCCGCTGCGCAGGACAAGAGGATTTTTCCCATCAATGGAAAATAAAAGAGTTATTAGTGTTTAAAAAATGTTGAGATTCTCTCTCCTGAAGACCACACCCTTTCCAGAGGGACTATAAAACCCGGAAGTGTTGAGTGCCTTAGTCAGTCTCTGCAAGATGGGGGAGCGAGACGGTCATGTCTCTCAATCTGAGCTAAGAATAACACTGAACACATGTCTACTAAACTGTGAGTGGTTTTACTGACCTGTCAGTGCCCTTAATGTGGTTTGAAAATATAGTTTAGAAATGCTAAAGCTGTGTTGCCTTTGGTTTGGAAATGCTAAAGCTGTGTTACCTAATTAAAGTTGCCTTGCCTAATTAAAGTTGCCTTGCCTAACTAAAGTTGCCTTGTTTTTATATAATTAAAAGTCTAATCTTGACCACTTCCTGTTTACGCTTTATATTGATTTTAGAAATTAAAAAAACGCTACAACGTGCGGCTGTGATTTTTGGCCATCTTACTCAGTCCCCCTCTGCTCATCAGGTGCTGAGGAGTTTTCCCATCGATGAAAAATAAAAGACTTATTACTGTTTAAACTATGTTGAGATTGTCTTTCCTGTCAATCATGGTGTGAAGGCCACGCCCCTTCTGGTGGGAGGGGGAGGGACTATTAAACCCGGAAGTGTGGGCGTGGCTCATTCTCTGCAAGATGGGGAGGGAGAGGTCACGACTCGCCGTCTTTAGTGGCTTGCACCTGGCTTGAAATGGTATGAAACTGCTCTTGAATTTGATGGCCTTGCACCCTGCTTGAATTGGAATTTCAAGGACTAGCCGTGAGTCAACTGCCAGCCCACCAGCCATGAGTGAATGAGCTGCCAGCTCAACAGGCTTGAGTGACTGAGCCGCCAGCCCAAGAATCCATTCGGCCCACAATGTCCATACTAGCCCTCTGGAAACCAGTCCCTTCAGCCCACAACACCCATAATAGCTCTCCAGAAAGTCTTCCCCCCACTGGCCACCAATATTGGAATTGGTGGAGAGGTGGAATATTGCATTGGGGGACCAGCTGTGATGCTGGGATCTAACGGGTGCCACTTAGTCTAGTATTGGTTGAATGGTGAATACATGAATTAAGTGGGATTATAGTAAGCGGTGGGCAGTGGGTCAATATGCTGTGTTGTAAGACTATGGAGGCTGATAAAGGAGAAGAAAGAGGGAGAGAGAAGGACTGAGGGAAGAGCTGAGTTGGGGATGCCAGTAGTCTTGTATTCTTGAGGTCACCATATATTGAGATGGGAAAATCATCCACCTCATATATTATTTCCCACTTAACTCTTCTGACCCACAGAGGTTATGACTCGAATGAGTCCTTTGCTTAGTGCTTAGTTGTCACAATCACAACGACACAGAAGTAGAAGATCAAACATGCAATACCATCAACCTGGAATTATAGCTCAGTCTGCCCCTCATGGAAGCTGGCTGACCTGCTGAGGATTTCCAGTTCATCCTGATTTATTTTGGAAGTGCAATTGACGGTCTTGAAATCTGAAACCAAAGACCATGGCAAATGGACACATGAAATATTTAATGTTGTCTTAATAAATACATCTGGTGGTAAATGTGAAGAGCAAATGGGGAGGAATCCTGAGTCCAAGTCTACCGGTGGGAGACTCATTGAGGTGTTTGGGATAGCGTTGACACAGAGCATTGATGAAGTGTTGTCACAATGTGGTGCCGGGTGCAGGTGAAGTCCAGGTGCTGTTCAAAGGCAACCTCATGCAAGTGCTATTGATCTTCAGAGTTTGTTGCTGAAGGGAACAGTACCGATGCAAAGTTGTTACATTGCAAACGGAGACCATCCAACCCACTGGGCCCATCTTCCACTTGGGCAACAGCATCCATGGCGGAAAATGGACCAAAGTCATGTTGGGTTGGGACTCCTTTAGACTGATGGGGTAGAACGGAGAGTACGCAGGTAGAAGGAAGTGAGGAGAAGTGGTGGGGCAAGAGTTGGCAATTGAAAGGAGGGGTTGATTCGCAGATAAGTTGGATGGGGTAGAAAAGGGTGAAGATAGTAGCCAAGGCTACAGGTGGGAAGTAGAGAAGAAAAGATCTGATTAACAAAAGGTGGGGGGGGGGGTGAAATGTATTACCAGAGGGAAGAATGGTGGGTAGAAATGAATAGGAGGGGGAAGGCAAGACCAATGAGAGATCTTGAATTGGGAGAGGTGGACGATGAATTGATGGAGGGGTGTAAATAATCTGGTTTAGGGGGGAGGGGAGGATGTGGAAACAAAGGTGTTGGAAGATTGAATTCCTGAAATTGGAGAATTCAGTATTCATGCGGTTGGATTGAAGCTTCCCAAGGGGAATACGAGGGGTTGCTCTTCCAGTTTACGAGGCCTCCCTCTGGTAATGGAGATGGCCAAGGACAGACGGATTGGAATGGGTAGAAGAATATATATGTATTTTCTTATGTAGCATTAGGGCAGCAGAGTGAGTGCCACAGTGGTAGATTTGCTACCTTACATTGCCAGAGACCCAGTTTCGATCCTGACTATGGGTGCTGTCTGTACAGAGTTTGTATGTTCTCCCTATGTCCACATGGGTTTTTTCTGTGTGCTCCGGTGTCCTCCCACATTCCAAAAGCATACGGGGGGGGGGGGGGGGGGGGGATGATGAAAGTGAAGACACGACAAGGGTGGGGGTTGGGGTCGGAGGAGGGCAGGTGAGTAGACGGAGGCCAAGGAGAGGTTTGGTGGGGGGGCGATAGTAGTTGTTCAGAGAGGAGGGGGGCATGAGGACAAGTGCACAGCTGGGGGAGTATCTGGGGCCACCTGGTTAAACGAGGAGGGATTAGACAAGATTGGAGATGGTGCATGTACTGTAAACCTCTGTCAGACCTGGCTGGGTTGTTGAGTTCCTGGTATTTTTGGAGTAACTCAGAGACTGGCTGGTATCACATTAGGTTTAATGTTGAAGTGGAATAATTTATTCACACAAACGTAGTCTACAGGTAACATATTACCTTCACACTTAACCTATGCTTTTTTTGTATTTGAGAGTGTGTCTGCACAATGGTAAAATTTATTTTGTTTTCACCAAGTCAAATTGTGCTTTGCAGATGTTTGTATAATCTGTTCCGCAAATTCCTCGAGAAACCCATTCGGAAAATCCTTACCAAACAGGTAGGTCAGCTTCCCTCACCATTCATATTGAATATTTGTGCTGTTAACTTGCACAGCATTCGAGCTGTATAACTCATGGTGGAGCCTGTATCAAACATGGTCATCTCCTCATTGTCATTTACTATTTCTTTGATACAGATTTGTCCTCAAATCTCCAGTGCACTCCGTGGGTTGGAAAAGAATCTAAAGACCATGAAAAGTATGTTGTTTTACATTCTCCCTCATTCTTCCATCGCCTTCCAAAACCTCTCTCAAGATGGTTGCTTCCTTTTCTCCAGAAGCTGTCTCCACCCCCCGCCCGCTCTCCCCTCCCCCCACCTGGCTTCATCGACCTTTTCTTGATTACCTCCACCTATCACCCATCTAACTCTGTCCCAAAACCATCCACTCCCCCCCCCCCCCCCCACCCTCAACCCCCCACCCCACCCCACCCCCCCCCACCTCCTCAGTTCCTGTGTCACCTCTCCCCCTCGGCCCTCTATACTGGCCGTCTCTCCTCTCAATCGATGCAGGATTTTCACCTGAAATGTCAATCATTTCTCCCCTCTGCCCATGTTTGACCTGTTGTTTCACCAGCAGTTTGCTTTTTTTTATTCCAGTTTCCAGCACCTTTCTTGTGTTGCCCTTGAATGATATCTCAAAGTGCTCTGCAACCAATTAAATATAAATTTGAGACCAGTCCATTTGTGGCATATCGATGGTGCAGCTACCAATGGCAAGATGGCCTTTAGCGGTATTGTTTGAGAAATAAGAATTGATAGAATCCAAGGGAAAGGGCAATTGAAACAGTGGCAGCTTATTTTAATTGTGGGCCTGAATTTAACATTTCACTCAAAAGATGGGATGACTGTGAATTCCGATCCCTCTCCGGAGATAGTGACAGGAACCAAAGCCTATACCCAACAATTAATGGCCATTGACTTAGAAACATTTTGAAGGCAATTAAGGTGTTGGCCATGGGGCTAGATCGAGGGGAGGGATTGGTTTCTGAGGAGGAATGCAGACCGGAAAACTGGAAAATGTCAGCAGGGGTGTATTGAAAGAGAAAGATGACTGAGCCTAGCTTTGTCAATGCCATATGGGGAGTAAAGATGAGATTACAACATTTGTATGGTAATTTGAAAAGGATGGAAGGTCTGGATACATAGGTGACAACATAAAGAAGTTGGACGTCATTTGCGTGACATCATTTACGCGTTACGAAGCACAACACGCGCGTCATGACACGCATGTGATGCGCGCATGGCGTGCATTACGCATGCAACCTCCCAGGATTTGGGGATTCACAAAATTACAATGACACCCAAGTGGGACAGGCCCTTAAACCTTGGGATATAAATCTCAACATGGAGTGGAAGACAGGTTCTGGTGGTGAAAGAACTAATACTCATCGTTAAGGATCAGGACCTCAACAACAGCCAGACTGTTGCTGAAGTTAGCGATGTGTACTAGAAACTGAAAGAGAACGTCCTGGCAACAGACTTGATATGGTCTAAAGCAAAAGCTCATCGTGTGAGCCACTGCCAAACTTGGTTGTTATCATCTCAACTCATTAAGAGCTGGGGAAGGTCATGAGTCAGACTATCTGTGCCACTAAAAGTCCACACGTAGACCTGGAACAGAAGCCATATGCAGTCCTCAACTTTCACCCTGGTGGCAGCCAAAAAAACAATCTGGTTTGCGAATTTCAAATCTTTTGTATTGATATTTTATATTTAATGTTGAAGATAGACACAAAATGTTGGAGTAACTCAGCGGGTCAGGCGTCATCTCTGGAGAGAAGGAATGGGTGGCGTTTCGTGCCCAGTGTAAGACTTTGGTGTAAACTAGCTTCTGCAGTTCGTCCTTACACATTATATTTCATGTTCTTTTCCCTCTGTTCTTAGTAAGGTTCAAAATTAACCCATTTGCGGAGGTTGACTATTCACTGGTTAATCAAATTGAAATTTCAAATAACGCCATGGACCTGGATTTTAAGGTAGGCCCTGACGCCTGGTGAGGGGAGGGTGATGCGAGTGTACATGGGCAGTTGGATGGGTTGATATTTGTGCTGTTTCATAGTTCTGTTGCCTTTAGACTTATCCAAGACTGTTTTTGAGTTCTCTATTTATACTGTAAGTTACCAGTGATCTTGTGATAGATATTCACTTACCAGGCTTATTGGTAACCTCAGTTTTCTAGCACAACAGAAGCTGACCTAAATTTAGAAAGCTTATTGTTAATTAAGAAAAGCTTCTAAACTGCACTTTGTCCATCACCTTGACATTATTTAGAGAAACAATTCTGACCATGACATCCGTAAGATTTTGACCCTACTGTTCCAAGAACTGTGGGAACAGTAACTCACTCATCTCTAGAATCTTGTTCTTTGGTTCACATTAGGTCCAAGGCAGGGATGGTCTGTGACCTTGTTGTCTCGTTCAAACTAAGGTTCAACTGGCAACAGAAGTTTATATTCAGAAGTTTGAAAATGGACAGGCGGTTGTTAAAAACAATGTTATTGATCAGCTCTTTCCATTATCTGTGCCTTTTGAGACTTCTTGCAGTATCTGAGCTTTGACATCTAATTCTTTTTATAGGGTCAATTCTACAGAGTGGGAAAAAATAAAAATCCTCCCTTCAAGCCACCTCCAATCAGCCTTCCCAGTCAGTCCAATCGCATGTTGTACTTGGGAATATCTGATTTCCTTGCTAACTCAGCAGGATTTGTGTATTATGAAGCTGGGATCTTACAAATGAAAATCACTGATAAAATGGTGGGTAAAAGCCATCCTTTCACTTCCACAGTGTATACGAACGAGGTTATTATTTTCACTGTGTGAGTCCCGTTTTTCTCTTACATCGGTTGTTTCGACAATAATCGACTGGACACCGGGGTTACGTTAAATGTACGTTTAATCAGCAGGAGTCTTCACACAGGTTAACAACCTAGCAAAAAGTCGAGCTCTCTGCCCTTATTCGTAAATCTTTATATACTTTAATGCTATGGTTTATCACCTCCCACATTCCCCAATCAAGCAACAGACACGTACGCAGTGGTCAGGAAAACAGGTACGTACATCTAAGGAGATGTTATTTAGTGGAACAATACTAGACCTCAGACAGGTACATTCCTCAGCCTTCCAGGCGTGGCGGTTTATATACTCCTCAGACTTCTGAGAGCCAGCCATCTCAGTCAGACGGGTGCAGGTATTACCCTAGTCGCAAATATTCAGTAACTGCAAGACAATGTGTATTTCTCCTGACCACAACTTCCTGAAACCTGCAGCTACATTTTCAGCAACTTTGGTCAGCAGCGATTTTATGTTTGAATCCAGTCCACCTTGCCACCCATTTTACCTTCACAGAACAATCTTACAGCGTTTATTCAAGATTTACATTCACAACTGGATGTGGGTTTCTGCAGTAGATTGCTGTGAAACTATGCGGAGGTGCAACACTGAGGCTCCATTCACCTGCCGATCACAATTACTCTAAAGATGCACTGGATACCCCATTCCAAGCACTCGTTATCACCTGTGCAGTGACGCGAGTGGGGGCGCATTGGACAGTCTGATTCCGTCTTTGATTACGTCTATAAGGAACACTGATCATTGCTGCCTGATTTACTTCATGGCATCATTGAGGAGTCGATGGTTTTACTGTTGTTCTTACTCCAAATTCCAGGCTGCTGGTTTCATGTCACTGTGCGAGGAAGGAGTAACAAATAAAGCACCTTCCTGTCAGAAACTTACTCCATTTTCAATTGTCTCTTATTTGAACAATGGCATTGTTTTAAAATAATAAATTATTATATGAATATGAGCTTTGTTTTGTCATAGAGCAACAAGGGGTAGCAATGTCTGGTGATTTATGGGGCCTGTTTCCATGGTTCATCAGTTTGCAGAGAGGCACAATGGTTCTGCAGGTCGTGTTGCCATCTCACTATTCCAGTGACCAGGGTTCAGTCCTGACCTTCGGTGCTGTCTGACAGGAGTTTGCGTGTTCTCCCTGCAGCCACATGGGTTTGGCCTGGAGGCTCAAATATCCTCCCACATCCCAAAGACACTCGGGTAGGCTGATTGGCTGCAGTACGTTTCCTTTAGTTTAGTTTAGACATACTGCGCGGAAACAGGCCCTTCGGCCCACCTGGTCCACGACGACCAGCGATCCCCGCATATTAACACCATCCTACGCACATTAAGGACACTTTTTACATTTACCAAGCCAATTTACCTACACACTTGTATGTCTTTGGTGTATAGAAACATAGAAACATAGAAAATAGGTGCAGGAGTAGTCCATTCGGCCCTTCGAGCCTGCACCACCATTCAATATGATCATGGCTGATCATGCAACTCAGTATCCTGTACCTGCCTTCTCTCCATATCCCCTGATCCCATTAGCCACAAGGGCCACATCTAACTCCCTCTTAAGTATAGCAAATGAACTGGCCTCAACTACCTTCTGTGGCAGAGAATTCCAGAGATTCACCACTCTCTGTGTGAAAAATGTTTTCCTCATTTCAGTCCTAAAAGATTTCCCCCTTATCCTTAAACTGTGACCCTTTGTTCTGGACTTCCCTAAAATCGGGAGCAATCTTCCTGCATCTAGCCTGTCCAACCCCTGGTGAATTTTGTAAGTTTCTATAAGATCCCTCCTCAATCTTCGAGTACAAGCCGAGTCTATCCAGTCCTTCATCATATGAAAGTCCTGACATCCCAGGAAACTGTCTGGTGAACCTTCTCTGTACTCTCTCTATGGCAAGAATGTCTTTCCTCAGATTAGGAGACCAAAACTGTACGCAAAACTCCAGGTGTGGTCTCACCAAGACCCTGTACAACTGCAGTAGAACCTCCCTGCTCCTTTACTCAAATTCTTTTGCTATGAATGCTAACATACCATACGCTTTCTTCATTGCCTGCTGCACCTGCATGCCTACTTTTAATGACTGGTGTACCATGACACCCAGTTCTCGTTGCATCTCCCCTTTTCCTAATCGGCCGTCATTCAGATAATAGTTTACTTTCCTGTTTTTGCCACCAAAGTGGATAACCTCACATTTATCCACATTATACTGCATCTGCCATGCATTTGCCCACTCACCCAGCCTATCCAAGTCACCTTGCAGCTTCCTAGCATCCTCCTCATAGCTATCACTGCCCCCCAGCTTCGTGTCATCCGCAAACTTGGAGATGTTGCATTCAATTCCCTCGTCCAAATCATTAATATATATTGTAAATAGCTGGGGTCCCGGCACTGAGCCTTGCGGTACCCCACTAGTCACTGCCTGCCATTGTGAAAAGGACCTGTTTACTCCTACTCTTTGCTTCCTGTCTGCCAGCCAGTTCTCTATCCACATCAATACTGAACCCCCAACACCGTGTGCTTTAAGTTTGTATACTAATCTCTTATGTGGGACCTTGTCGAAAGCCTTCTGAAAGTCCAGATATAACACATCCACTGGTTCTCCCTTATCCACTCTACTAGCTACATCCTCGAAAAATTCTATAAGATTCGTCAGACATGATTTACCTTTCATAAATCCATGCTGAATTTGTCCAATGATTTCACCACTTTCCAAATGTGCTGCTATCCCATCTTTAATAACTGATTCTAGCAGTTTCTCCACTACCGATGTTAGACTAACTGGTCTGCAATTCATTAGCTACCCTCCAGTCCTCAGGAACTACTCCAGAATCTAAAGAGTTTTGAAAAATTATCACTAATGCATCCACTATATCTGGGGCTAATTCCTTAAGTACTCTGGGATGCAGCCTATCTGTCCCTGGGGATTAATCGGCCTTTAATCCATTCAATTTACCTAACACCACTTCCCGGCTAACCTGGATTTCACTTAGTTTCTCCATCTCATTTGACCCCCGATCCCCTGCTATTTCCGGCAGATTTTTTAAGTCTTATGGGAGGAAACCGAAGATCTCGAAGAAAACCCATGCAGTCATGGGGAGAACATACAAACTCCATACAGACAGCACCCGTAGTCGGGATTGAACCTGCAAGCGCTGTAAGGCAGGAACTCTACCACTGCAACACCGTGACATACCTCTACTTTACTTTAAGTGGAAAATATGAAATGAAGATGAAGTATAGGTTAGGAGGCAGAACTGGTATATTGATTATTTACTTTCAGTAAATCTATATTTATTAATAGAGAATGAGTTCTTTAGAAATACTATATATTTTGCAATAACTTTAATAATGCTCCAGATTTTTGTCAATGAAATCTGCAGTGATTTATAAATCCAATCTCAGAATTGCAGATGAGATTTGAAATCCCCACTGACTATTTCACCACATTTGCCTTTGAAGAATTTATGTATGTGTGATGTTTGATACAGTCACACAAAATAACCCCCCAAAAATTGGCTAATTCCTTACTATTTTCCACAGATTCCGGCTACATCGCCTATCAGATTAAACACAAAGTCCTTCAGTATAATCGTACCTCGGGTAAGTGTTTCATGGGTTTGCAAACTCTTGTTTGATATTAAACGCTCCTTATCCCATATCACCATTGTTATCACATCACTATTCTTTGCACGGTACTCTATGATGGGAAAGACGAACATTACCAGAGAAAAATGTTTCAGGTTCCGGAAACATGAAATAAAAATAACATAAAATACTGATGCTTAGAGATCAGGCACAATCTGGAGAAAATTATGTTAATGACCTACATATTAATAGAATATACGTCTCAACAGCTTGCACAGCTCTATCCTAACATGCCAATAGAATTGCGACTGCGAGCCACTCGATCGCCAGTTCTGCAGGCTGCAAAAAATCTCATTGATGTTCAAGCATCTGGAGCACTTGAAGTGTGCGCAGTCCAGCCAGATTCAACCCTCGCATCACTTTTTGTCCTGAACATTGTAAGTACAAAAATCGTCTTTTTCTGTAGTACATAAATTTTTCCGGTTGGCAAAACTATTGCCATGAGAAATCTCCTTGATTATTTTGTCTTGTTGCAGCAAGCGAGTGTCTCTGCTCATGTGCATATCGCTCAGATGAAACTGATTGGATCCCTTCAACTGAATAGGTAAGGGAAAGACAACTGAAAGACAATTCATGCCCTCACATGGACCCAGTCTGTGCGGGGTAAGATAATTACCACACAAGTTATTACAACAAACATCGAAGATCCTTGGCATTGGAGAATAAATACACATCAGAGGGGCACTGGAAAAACGACCTGCTCTGCATTGGCAAAATGTTCAAACATCTTTAACCATCTGAATTTGTGGATGGAGCTGTCCCAGCAAAAAATCAGTCATAGTTAAAATTAGTGTAGATTATGTGTTCAAATGTTTAGATTGGGGCTTCAATCCATAACTTTTATACTGAATGCACAACTAACAATTACCATTCATTGATAGCCAAACTCAGTCATTATTGATTACTTGTTTTGCTTATTTCCTTTATTAATATAATACCGAAGCCTGTAGAGTACAATAGATCTAAATCTAAATTTGACCGTCGATGTACGTTATTAGTTAAGCTCAGAGAGGGTGCAACATCTGTATTAGGATTAATCCACCAGAATTGTCTGAGACTCCTGTCTAGTGACATTGAGTGGAATTTGTCAAAGTCGGTGCATTGAATAAGATAAAGTTCAAGCAACTGATTTTCACCATTGAGCTCACATATAACTCCCCCAAATGCCAATGTTTCATCAGGATCATTATATGCCATGAGATGCGGATGTTGCCAGCACTAGAGGGCCAGAGCTATAGGAAGAGGTTGAGTAGGCTGGGACTCTATTTCATGGAGCACAGGAGGATGAGGGATGATCTAATAGAAGTGTATAAAATCATGATTTGAATAGATATGGTTGAGTCTTTTGCCCAGAGTTGGTGAATCGAGGAGCAGAGGACATAAGTTTAAGGTGAACGGCAAAAGATTTCACACAAAGGGTGGTAGGTGTATGGAACAAGCTGCCAGAGGAGGTAGTTGAGGCGGGGACTATCGTAAAATTTAAGAAACAGTTAGACAGGTACATGGATAGGACAGGTTCGGAGGGATAAACGTGGGCAGGTGGGACGAGTGCAGTAGGGACATGCTGGGCCGAAGGGCCTGTTTCCACACTGTATCACTCTATGGCTCTATCTATCTTTCCCTCTCAAACCCATTCTCCTGCCTTCTCCCCATTACCTCTGACACCCGTATCAATCAAGAATCTATCAATCTCCTCCTGAAAAATGTCCATTGACTTGACCTACACAGCTGTCTGTGGCAATGAATTCCACAGTTCACCACCCTCTGACTTAAGAAATTCCTGCTCATCTCCTTCCTAAAGGAATGTATTTTAATTCCGAGGCTGTGGCCACTGGTTCTAGACTCTCCCACTAGTGGAAACATCCTCTCCACATCCACTCCATCCAGGATTTTACCAGGCTGGGACAGACGGCAACAACTTAACACCTTGTCCCAAAGCTCGTGTCCTGTCCTGCATCACCTAAGGCAGCAGAGACTTAATGGGAGAGGGCAAGCACCGTAACAAAGTAGCTCATGATGGTTTGGGTAACATTCAGGAATGTCTATGCATGCCACATCATGAATATTACTGAAGAATGGTCTTGACCCGAAATATAATCTCCAGAGATGCTGCCTGACTCACTGAGTTACTCCAGCACTCTGTGACATGTCATCTATCCATGTTCTCCAGAGATGCTGTCTGACCTGCTGAGTTACTCCAGCACTCTGTGAAACGTCACCTATTCATATTCTCCGCAGATGCTGCCTGACCCACTGAGTTACTCCAGCACTTTGTGTCTATTTTCCATTCACCCATCTGCCCAAGCCCACTCTCCCTCCTCCTTTCCTATGTTCCTTTCCACCCATAAACCTCTCTCTGCCTTTACATTTCACTCCTCTTTCAAATCTGCTCTACTTATCTACATTCATTTTTCTTCTTAACTTTTTAGTCATAGAATGATGCAGTGTGGAAACAGGCCCTTCAGCCCAACTTGCCCTCACCGACCAACATGTCCCATCTAAACTAGTCCCACTCACACGCGTTTGGCCCATGTATCCATCTAAATCTGTCCTATCCATGCACGTGTCCAAATGTCTCTTAAACATTAGGATAGTCCCAGCCTTAACTACCTCCTCTGGCAGCTCATTCCATGCACCCAGCACCCTTTGTGTGAGAAAGCTACCTCTCAGATTCCTGTTAATTTCTGAAATATTCGTCATAAATTGGATGCAGAAATGCTCCAACATAAGGCTTAGAATGCATCAGAGAGCATCTAAAACCCCAGAGTTTCCAGGGCCCGCACAAGGGTCCTGGACCCTGGCATCGAGGGACTTCACGCATCACGCTCATGATGCGCGCACACTATTTCACATTATATTTTTTGTAATTCTGTGATGCCATCCCCCTTTTTGGAAAGGGCCTGTATTTGTTGCATGTTGTCTCATTTCACTGTACCATTATCTACTAAAGGAGTTTAAAGTCAGATTGCGCAAACATTGATAAAAATCCAGACAATTCCCTTTGTGATGTAATGGTGTTCTGCTTTTTTACTTTGTCTTTTTGTACAGTCTGAAATTGACTCTTGATCGTACTAATATTGGCCCTGTTCCGGTAAGTAAATCTTCTTGCATGATTTTAAGTCTTGTTTGTTTGTGATGACACTTGAGTCTTGGGTGCAAATTAGTCTGTGATCAAAGTAACAGTCATCATATAAGAAGGTAAACGTTACACTTTATAAAACAATTAAATACAATTGTTCAATTCAAAAACAACGTTTATGGTGGCGCAGTGTAACAGCATCTTAATACGCCGATTCTAGTAATCTTAAATTGGCAGACGCCATATGATGGATTTATAGGCAAGATCCTTTCTGAACTTAACTTGGAAGTGTCTCATCACAACATTTAGGAAGATACTTCCACATCACTGAATAGGGAGGGATGTGGATCACATGCATGCAGAGGCGACAATAGTTTAACTTGGCAACATTTTTGGCACGGACACTGTGGGCCAAAGGTTCAAAGGATGTTGAAGATTTTAAATACAAACAGAAAGTGCTGGGAATCCTCAGTGGATGATGGAAACAAGTTCTCAGGTCCATGATCAACACCTTGTGTAGTGATGATGATCATGTAGTCCCACATAATAAACAACATAAGTTCTGAATGTGACTGCAACTGCAAATGGTGGAATTGAGTTAAAAACAAAGTTCTGGAGGAAGTCAGCGTCAGGCAGCATTTATGGAGGGAACAGACAAGGGTGGTGCTGATGCAATCTGGCTGACAGAACTCTACCATGCTGAAGGCCTCTCGTACATCTCCTCATACCCACCCTTGACCATGACATCACTGACAAACATCAGACCACTATCTCCCAATCCATCACAGATCTCATGCCTTTTGACAATGTTCTCTCCCCAACTACAACCATAGTTGTTCCTAAACCCTGCACTGCCCATTTCGATCTCCACCCCAAATTCCATGGACATGAGTACCCTAGCTGGCCGGCCCTTTGTTTCCTTTGCTTTTGACCTGCTGAAATCTCCTCATACCTCAAATTTGAATGCCTTGTCCCACACTTCCTAATCTATACCATGGACGTAGTACTCCCTCTTCACCCATGACTGCATTCCTAAGTAAGGCTCCAACGCCATCATTAAATTTGCCGATGACACCACGGTGGTAGGGCTGATCAGTGACAATGACGAGTCAGCCTACAGGGAGGAGGCCCAGAACCTGGCAGCCTGGTGTGCCAGCAATAACCTCGTCCTCAACTCCAAGAATACGAAGGAAATTATTGTTGACTTCAGGAAGAACAGAGGGGGCAGACATACCCCCATCCATATAAACGGGACTGAGGTGGAGCGCGTCTCCAACTACAAATTCCTCGGGATACACATCTCGGAGGATCTGTCCTGGTCCCTCAATACCACCAAACTGGTCAAAAAGGCGCAGCTACTTCCTGAGGAGGCTCAAGAAAGCTCACCTGTCCCCCCAAATCCTGACCAACTTTTACCGCTGTACCATCGAAAGCATCCTGACCACCTGCTTCATGGTATGGTACAGCAGTTGCACCGCAGCGGATAGGAAGGCACTACAACGGGTGGTGAAAACCGCTCAGCACATCATCGGTGCCCCGCTCCCTGCCATGGATGCCCTCCACCGAAAACGGTGTTTGAGGTCCTGCTTCCATCCTGGGTCTCCCCATAATCATATGTTGAATAATGCACCTGTCTCTGATAGAGTCATTCCTCTCCACTGAAATGTAGTCACTGAATCTGTTTCAGTTCTAACCTGGGTCAGCTCCCTCTCCAGATTCCTCAATGAGCTAACAGGAAGCTAACATTCCAACCGTCAACCCCATGAGAAGTTCTGCTCAAGAGTGCAGTCAAAAGGGCCACAGTGAAGACATCCTGGGAAGCCTGAGTCTTCCTTGTTCATATGAGTGGTCTTTGGGTTGTCAATTCCAGCCCCCCCCACAACGATGTTGTACACCGTCACTCCCCACTGTAAACATTACATTATTCTAGGATATTAAACTGAGAGGATCTTATTTCACATTTTCTTTCTCATCATGTCTTGTTGAAGGTGGCAAGTCTGCAAATGGTAATGAACATTGCAATAAACAATGTGGTGTTACCAGGCGTCAATGGTAAGTACGTGATGGAGACTGTTTGGGATTTCCACGGTAAAAATGGATAATGGTGCAACGTATTTAGATGTTGGGGATTTTTCTACCTTGTGCTGAACTTCCCTCACGAAAATTAGCTTTGCTCAGTTTATCTGTTGGTTAATTATATTCTTGCTCTTAGTTAGCAAATTAAAGATTTTACTGACTTGATTATTGCAACGATTTTGATGTAAATTGTCAATTGGGAAATGTTCCACTTGCTAAATTCAACTGCCATTTCTTTATTCCACATTATCATCCCTCTTTATTCTTTATATATCAGAAGAAACTTTTCTATCCAATTTAATATTATTGGCTAGCTTACCTTCACAGTTCATCTATTCTCCCCGTTGTAATTTTTGTCCCCTTCTCTTGGTTTTCAAAAGCTCCCCAATCCCCCAGCTTCCCACTGATCTTTGCAACATTATGTCCCTCTCTTTTTGTTTTATACTGTCTTTGACTTCCCTGTCAGCCACGGTGGTCTCATTGGGATGAAAAGATCTTGCGTCTTCCAAATTATTCCCAGAAACTCCTGCCATTGCTGCTCAGATTCAGATTCAGATTCAATTTTAATTGTCATTGTCAGTGTACAGTACAGAGACAATGAAATGCATTTAGCATCTCCCTTGAAGAGCGACATAGCAAACGATTTGAATTAAAAAAATAATAAGTGTCCGGGGGGGTGGTGATTGGCAGTCACCGAGGTACGTTGTTGAGTAGAGTGACAGCCGCCGGAAAGAAGCTGTTCCTCGACCTGCTGGTTCGGCAACGGAGAGACCTGTAGCGCCTCCCGACTGCTACACTGTCACTCCTGCTAGGGTCCCTTTCCGATCAACTTTAGACAGCTACTCCCTCATACCTCTGTAATCACCTTTACGAGATAGTAATACAGACACATCCAAATTCATCTTCTCTTTCTCAAACTGCAAGTTGGATTTTATATTATGGTCACTGCCCCCTAGGAGTTCCTTTACTGTAAGCTTCCTAATCACTGGTTCATTGCTCAATACCAAATCCAGAATTGCCTTTTCCCTCGTAGGCTTGACCACAAGCTGCTCTAAGAAGCCATCTCGTAGGCATTCTACAAATTCATTCTCTTGAGATCCAATGCCAACCTGATTTTCCCAGTCTATCTACTTATTGAAATCCCAGGTGGCCACTGTAACATTGCCTTTCTTACATGACAATTGTATCTCATGATGTGATTTGTACCCGACGTCCTGGCTACAGTTCAGATGCCTGTAAATATCTTCCATTAGGGTATTTTTACCCTGAGTCTTTTTAGTTGTATTCACAAGGATTCTACATCTGATCCTATGTCACGCCTTGCTGAGGACAGAATTTCATTTCTGAACAGCATAGCTACCCCACCCATCTGTCTTTTTAATAGGACATGTAACTTCGATATTCAGCTCCCAGCTCTGATCCTCTCTCAGCCATGTCTCTGTGATGCCCACAACATTGTACCTACCAAATTCTAACTGTGCTATTAGGTCATCCGTACACTGCGTGCATTCAAATATAACACCAATTCTTCACACCTCTTCTTATATTGGCCCTAATTTGGCCTAACCTTATCTCTTCTTAAACTTCCTGTTCTATTACTTCTGGAGACTTCAGTAACCTCTCCTGCTCTCTCCATCCTTTTAATTTCATCCATATATTTTCATTTTATTGACGACCCGCGCCACACACTATACACACTCTTTCGTTTTAAAGCCCTATCTATGGCCCTAGTTATGTCATTTACCTAGTTTCCCAGCTGGGTTCAAGTGAAGTCTGTCAATCAAGACACCTCCCTCCTTCCCCAATACGGGTGCCAATGTCCCACAAATTCAAA
This sequence comes from Leucoraja ocellata, assembly GCA_036785375.1. Classification (NCBI taxonomy): domain Eukaryota; kingdom Metazoa; phylum Chordata; class Chondrichthyes; order Rajiformes; family Rajidae; genus Leucoraja; species Leucoraja ocellata. The sequence goes on along the minus strand of JAWMAR010000314.1, from coordinate 466,233 downwards.
TCCACCTCTCCCACACCAATCTTTGGGCCATGAGTGCAGCTCTTTAATCTTCACAACCCTATGCCAAATTGTTTGTGGCTCAGGTAGCAATCCAGAGGTTATTACCTCTTTGGTTCTGCTTTTCGATTTAGTACCCAGTTGCTTAAATTCCCTTGTCAGATCCTGTTTCCTTGTTCTATCCACATCATGGTATCCACATGACGTAACCCAGGCACCCGGACGGCTACACAGCCTTCGGGACTCTGTATCCTCATGACAAATACCCAATGATGACCACGTGTTTCATCTCTCTGCGCTCTTGAATGGCTTCCTGGTCCACGGTGTCATGGTCAGGTTTCTCATCCTTCATACAGCCCCCACACTCAACTGCACAGGGAGCAAGAATCTCTGCCCTGCTTGTCAAGCTCATGGCTGAGACTCATCTAACACTGCCCTTACCATTATCTCCCTGCCTGCTTCACTTGCAATCACTCCCTCCTCCTAACCAAGTTGGAAGCAGTAAAGGGCCTGTCCCACTGCGCAACCTAATTTGTGAATTTAGACGTGTTTGCGCTCGACTCAAACTCGCAGCATGGTCGACACGTGGTCCTAGGAGGTCACTGTAAAGGGCCTGTCCCACTAGCGCGACTTTTCAGCGACACTCGCCTGAAAAACTTTGAGCTGGATCGACCAAACCACACACACACACACACACACACACACACACACACACACACACACACACACACACACACACACACACACACACACACACACACACACACACACACACATACACACACACACATACACACACACTCACTCACTCACTCACACTCTCGCACTTTCACACTCTCACACTCTGGGCTTGACAGGTCAGAGGCCTCTCCAGCCAAAGCCTCGTTGCATTTTGCCTCAACACGGCCACTCTGAACAGGCCGCTTCGCTCTACCTTGCTTTATTTTTTAATTTGCTATCCTGCCTCCAGCTGAGCCAATAATATGCCTGCTTCCAGCTAATGATCAGCCATGGTCATATTGACAGGCGGTGCAGGCTCGAAGGGCCGAATGGCCTACTCTTGCACCTATTTTCTATGTTTCTATCTGTGTTAATGTCCCACAGAAACACTGAAGTGGTAAAAACGCTCCCCTTCTTCCTGCCGATTTTTATTTAGAGTTGATTTCTGTTTTCAGCAAGATGGCTGCTCTCTCACTGTATTCAGGTTTTGAAGGTAGAAAAAATCTTCCTAATAGGAAGAAGACATGGCAAGTGGAATATAATGTGGAAAATGTGAGGTCATGCACTTTGGAAGAAAAAGTTGAAATACAGATAATTTAAAAAATGCTTAGTTTATTGTCACATGTACTGAGGTACAGTAAAAAAAACGGGAGTTTGTACAATGTTGGTGTAAACAGAGGGACCTGGATGTACTGCTACACAATTCACTGCAACTTAATGAGCAGATGCAACATCGATTCGGAAGCAAGTGATATGTTGGCCTTGACGACAAGTGGAAATAAGTCCAAGACAAAGATGTCTTGTCATTCTGTATAGTACTGGTGAGAAGCCACAACTGGAATATTATGTGGAAGTCTGATTTTTTATAAAAAACAAATGGGGGTGTGCAGTAAAGGTCCTTCCCACCCAAACCACCCCATCCCCTGGTACACAAAAATGCTAGAGAAACTCAGCGGGTGCAGCAGCATCTATGGAGCGAAGGAAATAGGCAACGTTTCGGGCCGAAACCATCCCCTGTAACTTTCTCCAGCAACCGCAGGAGATGCAACACCTGTCGCTATACCTCCTCCCTCAATTCCATCCAGGGTCCCCGACAGTCCTTTCAGGTGAGGCAGAGGTTTACTTGCACTCCCTCCAACCTCATCCACTCCATCTGCATCTGCATCACAGCACGATCAAGCACAGACCTGTCGAACGTTTCACTGGACATGTGCTCAGTCCTCCTCAGCCAACTCAATCTCCCGGTTGCTAGACATTTTAATGCTCCTTCCCATTCCCATACTGACCTTTCTGTCCTGGGCCTCCTTCACTCTCACCCCACCTCTACTTTCAGTCTGAAGAAGGGTTCCTACCTGAAACGACACTGATTCGTCTTTTCCAGAGCTGCTGCCTGACCCATTGAGTTATTGCAGCATTTTCTGTCTATCTTCACCACATTGATTCCTGGGAGTGAAGATTGCCCTTGAAGAAGTGATTGGTATCCACATGGACCACAACAACTAGATCTTTCCCCTCCCACTCCAAATTCCTCTGCAGGTCAGACGAGACATCCCAAACCCAGGCGCCAGGCAGGCAACACGGCCTTCGTGATTCTCGATCCTCGTGATAGATTCCCAATGATGTCTCTTCTCTCTGCCCTCTTGAATGGCTCCCTGGTCCACGGTATCATGGTCAGGTCTCATCTGCACATGGAGAAAGAATCTCAGCCCTGCTTGTCAAGCCCATGGCTGAGGCTCTTCTAACAAGCTGGGTCCAGAATTTAAAAGCATGTGAGGTGATCTCAATGAAATGCCTCAAATTCTTACACGGCTTGATAGAGTAGAAGCTGAGATGATGTTCCCTCGCTGGGGCGGCGAGATCAGAACTTGCAGTCTCAAACTAGCTATAATGACAAGATTCCTCTACCCAAGAGTGTTTGGATGCTGGGTCTTCACAGATATCCAAAACGGAGATCATATTGGATGTTAGGGAAGGGATGTGCACAGGAAAGTTGTACTGTGGTAACATGAGGTAAAGTCTTCATCGCGGTGATTGGCTGTGCAGTTGTGAGGGGCTGAGTAACTTACAGAAAATTGTAATAATTTTCCTTACAGAGAAACTGGCCAAAGGTGTTCCACTTCCAAATGTGAAACACTTAGATTTTATAGACCCCAGTCTTGATGTGAACAAGGTGAGTAATTGCATTACATAAGATGGTGTTAATGATGTGAAATACGTGTGAATGAAGTTGAATCAAAATGATAGACAATGATAGTCAGTTTCCCTTGAGCAGGGGTTCCCAACCTTTCTCATCCCGTTTACCCCTGGCAACTTTAATAGCACATAACAATGTTATTTCACGTATTTATGAACAACTAATGATGAACAGATACCAGAACCAAACACGGTCAATCAATGAGAAAAAATATGTACAAATCCAGAATCAACAAATGTAACCCCTGGGGTGGTGAAATTTACCACCAGGTTGGGAACCCTTGCCCTTGAGGATACCCATGAGAGGAGATTATGTCCGCCTTGTCCATTTTGTTTCTTTGGAAACCCATATTACAGTGCAGAGTTTCAACACCATTTTTGGCCATCATTTATTATTTTAGGACATCCTTTATTAGTGTGATTCTGAGCCATTCCCAATGTCTTTATAATAACTTTAGAATTTAATGTTTTGAGCCGACTATTTTTATGCTGGAGTTTGAGAGAGTTGGCCTCTATTGATCAAATTAACGTTTATTTTCACGCCATGGGTATCAAGTTGATCCTGGTAGAAGAAGTAAACACTGAAGCAGCTTAAAAATATATAATCTTTTTAAATCCTAAAATGATTAAAAATGCCAAAACCCATCTGACCATTTCAAATAATGAAGTCTAACAAATGCGAATAATCCTTTATTACCATTTAAACTGTTTACAAGATTTGTGTTTGAGTACTGTAATCAGTTCTGGTGCTTAGACTTTCTGGTGACCATCTTGGTGAAGGAGAGGGTGCCTAGATTTGTGACAATGGTTCCAGGCTTGAGATGCTCCAGGTACACGACGAGGCTGGGGAAGATGGTATCTTGGGGTCCTGGTTCAAAGCTTCCTGAAAGTGGCAACACAACTAAAAGAGTGGTAAAGAAGGGATATGGTCTGCTCTCCTTCTCTGGTTGGAGCATTGAGTATAAGAATCAAGAAGTCATGATGCAGCTCCATTCAACATTGGTTAGGCAACATTGGAAATACTGCATGCAGTCTGGGCACCCCATTATGGGAAGGATGTGGAGGCTTTGGAGAGGGTGTAGAAGTTTACCAGAATGCTATTAGCAGCAGGACAACACCAGAGTGTGTAGGGAAACCTGATAAAAGTATACACACTAATTAATGTGAGGTGGAGATAGTCAGAATCATTTTTCCCAGAGTGGAAATGTCAAAGACTAGATGGCATCACTTTCAGTTAAAAGGGGCAGAGTTTAAGGGAGATGGCATGTTATTTTACACATAGTGGATGGTGCCTGGAATTCACCGCCAGGAGTGGAGACAGATACATTAGTGGAGTTTACGAGCATTTAGATAAGCATGTACTGGGCATGGTGTGGATCATGTACAAGTAGATGGGATTAGTTTGTCGTGGCATTATGTTCACCACAGACATTTGGTCGAAGGGCCTGGCCTATTCCTGAGTTGTACTTTTCTATATTCTCCTTGGAGTAGAGGAGGAATATGGGAGATGTAGGGAGTGTTCAGAGCCTTGAGTGAAGTAGTCCGATCAGATGGGATAAAAACTGGTTCCATTGGCAGGATCGGCTGGAGGCAAAACAAAGGGTCTAGGGAGATGATGTGTTGAGATCAGAAATGCACTTGCCATAAGGTTGTCAAAGATGGTCTAATTGTAACTTCCATGGGGGGAATTGGATATGTTATGAAGGAAATTGATAATTATGGGGAATGACCACAGAGATGTTTTGATTGAAAAACCTTTCAAAGGATGTTCCAGTCACTGAATGGCCTCCTTTGGTGTTTGGTTTTGTATCATGATCTATAAACAGTAACCTGTGGCATATCAAATAATTGAGACTATAGATTTAAACTGTACTTTGAAGCAAGCACTGGTGCCATGTGAAGGAAAATGGGAGAGCATTATTTTAATGTTAATATCTTCTTTTCAGAATATTCTTGTGATTGCAACTGATGTTCGATATCGTCCATAACCAGCGGACACTCTCAGCCGAGACTTTGATGGGAAAGAAAACCGGGCATACACATGACTTTGATTACCTAAAATGATCTGGCCATTTATTAAGATGAGATTGTGTATAAGGCCGCTGTTTCAATTTTCAGCATTTTTTCAAATATAAATTTCTAGCTTGATGGCTTCTAATCTGGTATATTGCAAAAAATAACTATTGGTAAATTCTATATGCTGAAGCTTTTTTGCTTATTTCCAAATGCAAAAAGAGATTAAATCTCTGAAATCTTCCTGCAAACATAAAGCAATGATCAGCAAACTAAGAGGAACCAAGCCTTTCCTCGAACACGTGATAGCAAACGTTATGCTTTACTGCTTTTCATCAGTACCTTTTTTTGAAAAGGGATTTGTGAGAAACATTTTGGTATTTTGTAACAGTTTTCATTTAAGCTTGCCAAATTGCTAATAAAGCGCCAGTTCTTCACTATATCTGTGCATGGATATTTGTTATACCTAATTGGTCGTGAAACAAATTCCACAAACTCTCCGTGGAGGTGCCTTCACTTTTCTTGCTGAGCTGTACAAAAATAAAGCAATGAAAGAAAAAGCGGAATTTTTTAGAAATGAGAAGAAAAAATATATATATTTTCGGGTGTGAGTCCTTCCAGTCATGATTTATTCCTCCACAGAGAAGTCTGATTAGCATTCATTTTAAATCTGTAGATTTCCCACCCTTCCTTCGGTGGTTCCTTGTAATGTCTCCTTGAATTGGTATATATATATATATATATATATATATATATACAAGCACCAACAATTACATATTGGGGCTTATATGACCCATCTTTCCAAGATATATGTGAAATAAACCAATTCTGGGTCTACTAATTGTATAAGGGGTAAGAGTGTTGTAAAAACAAGCCTGAAGGCTTTGTGTCTCAATGCAAGGAGCATTCATAATAAGGCGGATTAGTTGAATGTGCAGATAGCTATTAATGACAATGATATAGTTGGGATCACGGAGACATGGCTCCAGGGTGACCAAGGCTGGGAGCTGAACATCCAGGGATATTAAATATTTAGGATGGATAGACAGAAAGGAAAAGGAGTTGGGGTAACGTTGCTGGTTAGAGAGGAGATTAACGCAATAGAATGGAAGGACATTAGCTTGGAGGATGTGGAATCGGTATGGGTAGAGTTGCGAAACACTAAGGGGCAGAAAACGCTAGTGGGACTTGTGTACAGGCCACCTAACAGTTGTAGCTAAGTTGGGGGTGGCATCAAACAGGAAATTAGAAATGCGTGCAACAAAGGTAAAACAGTTATAATGGGTGACTTCAATCTACATATAGATTAGGTGAATCAAATTGGCAAGGGTGCTGAGGAAGAGGATTTCTTGGAATGTATGTGGGATAGTTTTCTAAACCAACATGTGGAGGAACCAACGAGAGAGCAGGCTATTCTAGACCGGGTATTGAGTAATGAGGAAGGGTTAGTTAGCAGTCTTGTTGTGTGTGGCCCCTTGGGCAAGACTGACCATAATATGGTTAAGTTCTTCATTAGGATGGAGAGTGTTATTGTTAATTCAGAAACAAGGGTCCTGAACTTAAAGAAAGGTAACTTTGAAGGTATGAGACGTGAATTGGCCAGGATATTATACTGGCAATTGATTCTTAAAGGGTTGATGGTGGATATGCAATGGAAGGCATTTAAAGACTGCATGGATGAGCTACAACAATTGTTCATCCCAGTTTGGCAAAAGAATAAATCAGGGAAGGTAGTGCATCCGTGGATAACAAGGGAAATCAGGGATAGTATCAAAACAAAAGCATACAAATTAGCCAGAAAAAGCAGCCAACCAGAGGACTGGGAGAAGTTCAGATTCTAGCAGAGGAGGACGAAAGGCTTAATTAGGAAAGGGAAATTAGATTATGAAAGAAAACTGGCAGGGAAAATAAAAACTGACTGCAAAAGTTTTTATAGATATGTGAAGAGAAAAAGATTAGTTAAAACAAATGTAGGTCCCTTGCAATCAGAAACAGGTGAATTGATCATGGGGAACAAAGACATGGCAGATCAATTGAATAACTACTTTGGTTCCGTCTTCACTAAGGAAGACATAAATAATCTGCCGGAAATAGCAGGGGACCGGGGGTCAAATGAGATGGAGGAACTGAGTGAAATCCAGGTTAGCCGGGAAGTGGTGTTAGGTAAATTGAATGGATTAAAGGCCGATAAATCCCCAGGGCAAGATAGGCTGCATCCCAGAGTACTTAAGGAAGTAGCCGCAGAAATAGTGGATGCATTAGTGATAATTTTTCAAAACTCTTTAGTTTCTGGAGCAGTTCCTGAGGATTGGAGCGTAGCTGATGTAACCACACTTTTTAAAAAGGGAGGGAGAGAGAAAACGGGGATTTACAGACCAGTTAGTCTAACATCGGTAGTGGTGAAACTGCTAGAATCAGTTATTAAAGATGGGATAGCAGCACATTTGGAAAGTGGTGAAATCATTGGACAAAGTCAGCATGGATTTATGAAAGGTAAATCATGTCTGACGAATCTTATAGAATTTTTCGTGGATGTAACTAGTAGAGTGGATAACGGAGAACCAGTGGATTTGTTATATCTGGACTTTCAGAAGGTTTTCGACAAGGTTCCACATAAGAGATTAGTATACAAACTTAAAGTGCACGGTATTGGGGGTTCAGTATTGATGTGGATAGAGAACTGGCTGGCAGACAGGAAGCAAAGAGTAGGAATAAACGGGTCCTTTTCACAATGGCAGGCAGTGACTAGTGGGGTACTGCAAGGCTCAGTGCTGGGACCCCAGCTATTTACAATATATATTAATGATTTGGACGAGGGAATTGAATGCAACATCTCCAAGTTTGCAGATGACATGAAGCTGGGGGGCAGTGTTAGCTGTGAGCAGGATGCTAGGAGGCTGCAAGGTGACTTGGATAGGCTGGGTGAGGCAGGTGCAGTGTAACGTGGACAAATGTGAGGTTATCCACTTTGGCGGCAAAAACAGGAAAGTAGACTATTAACTGAATGGTGGCCGATTAGGAAAAGGGGAGATGCAACGAGACCTGGGTGTCATGGTACACCAGTCATTAAAAGTAGGCATGCAGGTGCAGCAGGCAGTGAAGAAAGTGAATGGTATGTTCGCATTCATAGCAAAAAGATTTGAGTATAGGAGCAGGGAGGTTCTACTGCAGTTGTACACGGTCTTGGTGAGACCACACCTGGAGTATTGCGTACAGTTTTGGTCTCCTAATCTGAGGAAAGACATTCTTGCCATAGAGGGAGTACAGAGAAGGTCACCAGACTGATTCCTGGGATGTCAGGACTTTCATATGAAGAAAGACTGGATAGACTCGGCTTGTACTCGCTAGAATTTAGAAGATTGAGGGGGGATCTTATAGAAACTTACAAAATTTTTGAGCGGTTGGACAGGCTAGATGCGGGAAGATTGTTCCTGATGTTGGGGAAGTCCAGAACAAGGGGTCACAGTTTAAGGGAAAGGGGGAAATCTTTTAGGTCCGAGATGAGGAAAACATTTTTCACACAGAGAATGGTGAATCTCTGGAATTCTCTGCCACAGAAGGTAGTTGAGGCCAGTTCATTGGCTATATTTAAGAGGGAGTTAGATGTGGCCCTTGTGGCTAAAGGGGTCAGGGGATATGGAGAGAAGGCAGGTAGTAAACAAAACAACAAAAACAGACTTGGTTGGTAGTCCCCTTTCTGCGGAGTTTAATGTTATAATAGAATGATTGTTTCGCCTTTCTTTTTCCTTCTTTTCTAGGGTCTTCTTTCTTTCTTTACTTCCTTCTCTAACTTCTTTTCTAAGTGGCTTTCTTTTCTCAACACTCTCCTGCACCTTCACGACTCTTGCGCACTTTCTTTACTTTCTTTACTTCTATCTTTTTCTTAAAGCTCAAAAAATGAAGCGGTACAAAAAATGTATTAAGACATATGAGTTGTGTAGCATTGTAATTTACCGTACTTCTAATAAAAATTTAAAAAAAAAGAAAAAAAAAGATTTCAAAAGGCTTATAAATTGTGTGCTGGCTTAGCCATAGAGATGGATTTTAGATGTTTTTAATATAAAATCAGACAGTCCATTGTGGATGGGTAATTTGGGTGGCATGGGTATGATCTGGGTATGTTGCATCATTATCTTTTCCATCCCATTTTATAATCCAACTGTGAGGATTATCCTACATTCCCTTCATTGATTTTTCTTTCCGTGTGAGTAGATTTAGAAAATGTAGTGATCGTGAATTCTGTGGTTTTAAACCTCTGATCCGGGGTGTCAAAGCAATGTCACTGTAATGAGCAGTGAAGCCACTAGATGGCAGGAAAGAACCATGAAGCCATTAAATCACTTTCTTAAACACTTCATTATATTCTCCTTTCCTCTGCGACATCTGTTGAGTATCTGCTGAGTATCATTGCCATTAAGATAGATCAATACTATCTTATGCCCCTGTCCCACTTAGGAAACCTGAACGGAAACCTCTGGAGACCTTGCGCCCCACCCAAGGTTTCCGTGAGGTTCCCGGAGGTTTCCGTGATGTTCCCGGAGGTTTTGGTCACTCTCCCATATGGTTGAAAGTGGTTTCCGCGTAGTCAAGGCTTCTATGTTCCTGCGATTATTTCAACAAAACCAATACCAGCCTCGACTAAAAATAGGTTGCCGTTTGGTCGAAGCCAGTGGAGTGGGGTCGCTATTTACCCACCGGCAGTCGAAGGCAATCTCCTTCGCTGACCGGCCATTTTGATTGGTTCATTTGAGTTTTCAGCAAAGATCCTGTAGGATCTTTGTTTTTCAGGACCTAGAAGATCAGCCAAAGGTAAATGCCTGCTAACTTTATTAAACTTCTTAAAACTGTCTCCACTCCTTCTCCCCCCCCCCCTACTCTCTCCCCTTCTCTCTCCCCTTCTCTCTCCCCTTCACTCTCTCCTTTTCCCCCCTTCCGCGCTCTCTAAAGGACTTACCGTGCTATGTGGCATCGTGCAGACAGCGCTCCTCCGCTGTCCCTGGCCCCCACCTTCGCTGCGTGTGTGCGTGTATGGTTGGTAGCAAAGATCCTGTAGGATCTTTGGTCAGTAGATGCAGCTCACACTTCGGTCGAGGCTTTCCAGGCAAGTGGCCAAAATCCCTGGCGACTCACGGAAATCTTGGGTGGGGCGCAAGGTCTCCAGAGGTTTCTGTTCAGGTTTCATAAGTGGGACGGGCTATAGCCCCCATTTGAGGGAGTGTGTTCAATTCCCATATCGGAAACTTCTTGCACAACTTGCACTGCCAACCTAGCAAAGCATCGGGAGCTGAATTCATGTGTGTTTCAGATGTGGCCAATTGAAACCTTATATGTTCACTCACAGGGAATAATGGCCCACTAATAATGAAGTGATTATCCCTAATAATAGAGCCCACAATATCCTTCAACCAACAAAACTATTTTACAAAACGCACCACTCAGCTTCCCCTCGGCACCATTCCAAAGGCACTACACACAGTACCCGCTTTAATGAATCATCACTCAAGTTGTTTAGGTCGTCTGAAAAGAGTGTATCTTGTCTTTGGGCATCAGGTAAAAGCCTTTTGTTTTGTACCGATCAGGAAGAGAGAGCAGTTGATATAGTGCAGATGTATCACCATTCCCTTTCTGCACCTTGGTAAGGTCAATTAATCCAGTATAATCCTGGAATCTGAACCATTAGACCCACGTTCACATTATAGGAGTAGAATCAGGCCATTCGGCCCATCGAGTCCATAATCCTTGACACTCGTTCTAATCAAGAATTTGTCCTTCTCTGCTTTAAAAATATCCACTGACTTGGCCTCCACAGCCCTCTGTGGCAATGTTCCACAGGTTAACTACTCTCTGACTAAAGAAGTACCTCCTCACCTCCTTTCTAAAAGAGCACCCTTTAATTCTGGGGCTATGACCTCTGGTCCTAGATTCTCCCACCAATGGAAACATCCTTTCCACATCCACATTATCTATGTCTTTCATTATTCATTATCGCTCCTGGTGAGCCGATCTCACCCTCTGCAGGAGCTTTATCCACAGCCCCAGCAAGTGCATTACTGTTTGCTGTTGCTACACTCAAAGCTGAATCCAACAGTTCTACACATTCTTTACTTACAAAACTCCAACTGATATTCTTTTGCTTTAAATATTCAAACTATAATCAGCTATCCAGTTAATCCAAATGCTTAAACCAGGGTGGTGCCCCAAAACATTTGCAACACCAGCATTGTTGGACAAAATAGTTTGACAACTGAGAACTTGCACAAGAAACAAAAATAATCTTTAGAGTTTAGGTGAGTACTTTGTTGGACTTATTTATTGTGCCATCTTGTGGCTGCTTTAGGCATTGTAAGAAATGAGAGATATCGGCATGATTCCTGTCACACATCCTTCATTCACATTGTATTTCTGGAGAAAAAAAATGGACGTACTCATTATCTTGTTCAAAATCCAGCCTTGTAATGGTAAATCTTCTGAAAGAAGATCATAAATTCCACAATCCATGGATTGATTTGGCCATTCGAGATCAACATATTCATCCTGGCTGCCTCAAGAGGTTATTTCAATTTTTCATATTCAATGACTGAATCCCTCCATCTTTTTACGATTCATTCCAAAAGTTCACAGTGCTCTAAGTGGAAAGAAAATGTTTTCATCTTGGTCCTAAATTGCTTCCCAGTTAGACTGTGAATATATTGGTGAGCTGCCAGCGCGGGATAACATTGTCAATCTTGTCAAACCATCAAAAACACTGAAAATAGAATTCTTTAAAATCAAACGATATTGAGAAATTGATCCTGATGTCGCAAAGATCATCCTCATTCCAAGAATTAGCCTAGTGATTCTTCATGACATAACTTATGAATATGGCCTTCAATGAAACCACCAGAGTACTCCATGAATGCACCGTGACTTTCTTTTTTACTCCCAAATTCTTGTGATAAAGGCTTCCTTATGTTATCCTTAATTGCTCATGGCACAAATGTAGATCTTCCATGCGGAAATTGCAACACTCCAGAGATCACTAAATGGCAAGAATTACGCATAACATGACTGAACGCTATTCTGCTACAGGTAGAAACAATTTTCCTCATCCTTTCAAGACTCCATTTCTCCAATTTGTTTTCAATAATCTCATCAGAGTATAGTTGTTGTGAACCCTGACATCTTATTTGTCAACAAACTTAGCTTGATAAACTTTACTTAATCCTATATCACTGTATCCTATTCTGATATAAAGTTCAAGTTCGCATTTATTGTCACTTAACCAATTAAGGTACAGTGAAATTTGAGTTATGGATTTTGGGAGATCGAACGGAAGAGGAAAGTATATAGCAAATGGTAAGACTCTGGCTTTTTTGTACAGAGGGATCTTATGGTGAAAGTTCATAGCTTTCTGAAGGTGGAAACACAGGTAAAGCTCCCATTCATGTTGTAGTCACATCTATCATCCCAGAAGTGATCTATTGTTAAGCGGTCCTCAGTCTTTTCACACCAAATGAAAGGCTGGTTAATTCCTGAAGCTGCTGTTAAATTTGTTTCTCCTCTGTCCAAGATTTGGTTTGAGGCAAGTTTTTGAAGAAAGACTGGATAGACTTGGCTTGTACATGCTAGAATTTAGAAGATTGAGGGGGGATCTTATAGAAACTTACAAAATTCTTAAGGGGTTAGACAGGCTAGATGCACGAAGATTATTCCCGATGTTGGGGAAGTCCAGAACTAGGGGTGAGAAAATCATTTTTTGCACAGTGAGTGGTGAATTGTGTACTCCACCTTTCCTTGATCATTGTAACTTTTTGCATATCTTTCAATTGTTCTATATCACCATCTATATCTGTCGTTTCTCTATCCCCTGACTCAGTCTGAAGAAAGGTCTCAACCTGAAACGTCACCTTTCCTTTTCTCCAGAGACGCTGCCTGACCTGCTGGGTTACTCCAGCTTTTTGTGTCTGTTCTCAATAGTCATCAATAGATTTCAGTCTCCAGCTCTTTGCCCATTGACTGGCAGTCAACATTGAGAACATATCCAATTCCACTAACATCTATATTACTAAAAGTCTGATATTGACCGCTTTTGGCTCACTGTGCTGTGATTTCCGAGAGAACGCCTCCACCTACAGCCGTCATTTTTGGCCACCTCGCTCAGAGCCCCCCTCTGCCTTCCGGGACCAGAGCATTTTTCCCACCGATGAAAAATCAGAGAGATATTAATGTTTTAAAAACATAAGCCATTCTCTCAGTTGCCCCTGTGGAGGGAGAAAGAGGGACTATAAAATCAAGAAGCGGTGTGCATCTCTCAACATGGAGGAAACCAGAGGGTCATGTCTCTCTGAGCTCTGAATAAAACTGAACACATGTCTACTCAACTGCGAGTGTCCTTAATGTGGATTGAAAATGAAAATATGGTTATTTTGAAGTAAGTATGCACTGCAAATGGTTGTTTGGGTTGAAGTAAAAATGCACTGCAAATGGTTGTTTCATTTGCAGTAAAAATGCACTGCAAATGACTGTTTGGGTTGAAGTAAAATGCACTGCAAATGGCTGTTTGGGTTGAAGTAAAAATGCACTGCAAATGGTTGTTTGGGAGGTTTTTGGGTTGAAGTAAAAATAAATGGCAAAATGTTGTTTGGGTTGAAGTCAAAGTGCACTGCAAATGGTTGTTTGGGTTGAAGTAAAAATGCACTGCAAATGGTTGTTTGAGTTGAAATAAAAATGGACTGCAAATGGTTGTTTGGGTTGCAGTAAAAATGCACTACACATGGTTGTTTGGGATGAAGTAAAAATGCACTGCAAATGGTTATTTGGGTTGATGCAAAATGCACTGCAAATGGTTGTTTGGGTTGAAGCAAAATTGCACAGCAAATGGTTGTGTGGGTTGAAGTAAAAATGCACTCCAAATGGTTGTTTGGTATGGAGTAAAAATGCACTGATAATGGTTGTTTGGGTTGAAGTAAAAATGCACTGCAAATGGTTGATTGGGTTGCAGCAAAAATGCACTGCAAATGGTTGTTTGGGTTGAAGTAAAATGCACTGTTAATAGCTGTTTGGGTTGAAGTAAAAATACACTGCTAATGGTTATTTGGGTCGAAGTAAAACTGCACTGCAAATGGTTGTTTGGGGTGAAGTAACAATGCACTGCAAATGGTTGTTTGGGTTGCAGTAAACATGCACTGTAAATGGTTGTTTCGGTTGATGTAAAATGCACTGCAAATGGTTGTTTGGGTTGAAGTAAAATGCACTGCTAATAGTTGTTTGGGTTGAAGTAAAAATACACTGCTAATGGTTATTTGGGTTGAAGTAAAACTACACTGCAAATGGTTGTTTGGGTTGAAGTAACAATGCACTGCAAATGGTTGTCTGGGTTGAAGTAAAAATGCACTGAATATGGTTGTTTGGGTTGAAGTAAAAATGCACTGCAAATGGTAGTTTGGGTTGCAGTAAAAATGCACTGCAAATGGTTGTTTGGGTTGAAGTAAAATGCACTGCAAATGGTTGTTTGGGTTGCAGTAAAAGTGCACTGCAAATGGTTGTTTCGGTTGATGTAAAATGCACTGCAAATTGTTGTTTGGGTTGAAGGGAAAATGCAATGCAAATGGTTGTTTGGGTTGAAGTAAAAATGCACTGAAGATGGTTGTTTGAGTTGAAGTAAAAATGCTCTGCAAATGGTTGTTTGGGTTGAAGTAAAAATGCACTGAAAATGGTTGTTTGGGTTGAAGTAACAATGCTCTGGAAATGGTTGTTTGGGTTGCAGTAAAATGCTCTGCAAATGGTTGTTTGAGTTGAAGTAAAAATGCACTGCAAATGGTTGTTAGAGTTGTTAGAATAATCTTTAGAGTTTAGGTGAGTACTTTGTTGGACTTATTTATTGTGCCATCTTGTGGCTGCTTTAGGCATTGTAAGAAATGAGAGATATCGGCATGATTCCTGTCACACATCCTTCATTCACATTGTATTTCTGGAGAAAAAAAATGGACGTACTCATTATCTTGTTCAAAATCCAGCCTTGTAATGGTAAATCTTCTGAAAGAAGATCATAAATTCCACAATCCATGGATTGATTTGGCCATTCGAGATCAACATATTCATCCTGGCTGCCTCAAGAGGTTATTTCAATTTTTCATATTCAATGACTGAATCCCTCCATCTTTTTACGATTCATTCCAAAAGTTCACAGTGCTCTAAGTGGAAAGAAAATGTTTTCATCTTGGTCCTAAATTGCTTCCCAGTTAGACTGTGAATATATTGGTGAGCTGCCAGCGCGGGATAACATTGTCAATCTTGTCAAACCATCAAAAACACTGAAAATAGAATTCTTTAAAATCAAACGATATTGAGAAATTGATCCTGATGTCGCAAAGATCATCCTCATTCCAAGAATTAGCCTAGTGATTCTTCATGACATAACTTATGAATATGGCCTTCAATGAAACCACCAGAGTACTCCATGAATGCACCGTGACTTTCTTTTTTACTCCCAAATTCTTGTGATAAAGGCTTCCTTATGTTATCCTTAATTGCTCATGGCACAAATGTAGATCTTCCATGCGGAAATTGCAACACTCCAGA
Source organism: Leucoraja ocellata (assembly GCA_036785375.1). Classification (NCBI taxonomy): domain Eukaryota; kingdom Metazoa; phylum Chordata; class Chondrichthyes; order Rajiformes; family Rajidae; genus Leucoraja; species Leucoraja ocellata. Next base: position 450,750 of record JAWMAR010000314.1, on the reverse strand, counting down.
GATCACTAAATGGCAAGAATTACGCATAACATGACTGAACGCTATTCTGCTACAGGTAGAAACAATTTTCCTCATCCTTTCAAGACTCCATTTCTCCAATTTGTTTTCAATAATCTCATCAGAGTATAGTTGTTGTGAACCCTGACATCTTATTTGTCAACAAACTTAGCTTGATAAACTTTACTTAATCCTATATCACTGTATCCTATTCTGATATAAAGTTCAAGTTCGCATTTATTGTCACTTAACCAATTAAGGTACAGTGAAATTTGAGTTATGGATTTTGGGAGATCGAACGGAAGAGGAAAGTATATAGCAAATGGTAAGACTCTGGCTTTTTTGTACAGAGGGATCTTATGGTGAAAGTTCATAGCTTTCTGAAGGTGGAAACACAGGTAAAGCTCCCATTCATGTTGTAGTCACATCTATCATCCCAGAAGTGATCTATTGTTAAGCGGTCCTCAGTCTTTTCACACCAAATGAAAGGCTGGTTAATTCCTGAAGCTGCTGTTAAATTTGTTTCTCCTCTGTCCAAGATTTGGTTTGAGGCAAGTTTTTGAAGAAAGACTGGATAGACTTGGCTTGTACATGCTAGAATTTAGAAGATTGAGGGGGGATCTTATAGAAACTTACAAAATTCTTAAGGGGTTAGACAGGCTAGATGCACGAAGATTATTCCCGATGTTGGGGAAGTCCAGAACTAGGGGTGAGAAAATCATTTTTTGCACAGTGAGTGGTGAATTGTGTACTCCACCTTTCCTTGATGATTGTAACTTTTTGCATATCTTTCAATTGTTCTATATCACCATCTATATCTGTCGTTTCTCTATCCCCTGACTCAGTCTGAAGAAAGGTCTCAACCTGAAACGTCACCTTTCCTTTTCTCCAGAGACGCTGCCTGACCTGCTGGGTTACTCCAGCTTTTTGTGTCTGTTCTCAATAGTCATCAATAGATTTCAGTCTCCAGCTCTTTGCCCATTGACTGGCAGTCAACATTGAGAACATATCCAATTCCACTAACATCTATATTACTAAAAGTCTGATATTGACCGCTTTTGGCTCACTGTGCTGTGATTTCCGAGAGAACGCCTCCACCTACATCCGTCATTTTTGGCCACTGTTAATAGCTGTTTGGAAATGGTTGTTTGGGTTGAAGTAACAATGCTCTGGAAATGGTTGTTTGGGTTGCAGTAAAATGCTCTGCAAATGGTTGTTTGAGTTGAAGTAAAAATGCACTGCAAATGGTTGTTAGGGTTGAAGTAAAAATGCACTGAAAAATGGTTGTTTGGGTTGAAGTAAAAATGCACTGCAAATTGTTGTTTGGGTTGAAGTAAAATGCACTGCTAATGGTTGTTTGCGTTGAAGTAAAAATGCACTGCAAATGGTTGTTTGGGTTGAAGTAAAATGCACTGCAAATGGTTGTTTGGGTTGCAGTAAAATGCACTGCAAATGGTTGTTTCGGTTGATGTAAAATGCACTGCAAATGGTTGTTTCGGTTGATGTAAACTGCACTGCAACTTGTTGCTTGGGTTGAAGTAAAAATGCAATGCAAATGGTTGTTTGGGTTGAAGTAAAAATGCACTGAATATGGTTGTTTGAGTTGAAGTAAAAATGTACTGCAAATGGTAGTTTGGGTTGCAGTAAAATGCACTGCAAATGGTTGTTTCGTTTGATGTAAAATGCTCTGGAAATGGTTGTTTGGGTTGCAGTAAAATGCTCTGCAAATGGTTGTTTGAGTTGAAGTAAAAATGCACTGCAAATGGTTGTTAGGGTTGAAGTAAAAATGCACTGAAAAATGGTTGTTTGGGTTGAAGAAAAAATGCACTGCAAATGGTTGTTTGAGCTGCAGTAAAAATGCACTGCAAATAGTTCTTTGGGTTGCAGTAAAATGCACTGAATATGGTTGTTTGGGATGAAGTAAAAATGTACTGCAAATGGTAGTTTGGGTTGCAGTAAAAATGCACTGCAAATGGTTGTTTGGGTTGAAGTAATAATGCACTGCAAATTGTTGTTTGGGTTGAAGTAAAAATGCACTGCAAATGGTTGTTTGGAATGAAGTAAAATGCACTGAATATGGCTGTTTGGGTTGAAGTAAAATGTACTGCAAATGGTAGTTTGGGTTGCAGTAAAAATGAACTGCAATTGTTTTTTTGGGTTGAAGTGAAAATGCACTGCAAATGGTTGTTTGGGTTGAAGTAAAATGCACTGCTAATAGTTGTTTGGGTTGAAGTAAAAATACACTGCTAATGGTTATTTGGGTTGAAGTAAAAATGCTCTGCAAATGGTTGTTTGGGTTGAAGTAAAAATGCACTGCAAATGGTTGTTTGGGTTGAAGTAAAAATGCACTGAAAGATGGTTGTTTGAGTTGAAGTAAAAATGTACCGCAAATGGTTATTTGGGTTGAAGTAAAACTGCACTGCAAATGGTTGTTTGGGTTGATGTAACAATGCACTGCAATGGTTGTCTGGGTTGAAGTAAAATGCACTGAATATGGTTGTTTCGGTTGAAGTCAAAATGCACTGCAAATGGTAGATTGGGTTGCAGTAAAAATGCACTGCAAATGGTTGTTTGGGTTGAAGTAAAATGCACTGCAAATGGTTGTTTGGGTTGAAGTAAAAATGCTCTGCAAATGGTTGTTTGGGTTGAAGTAAAAATGCACTGCAAATGGTTGTTTGGGTTGAAGTAAAAATGCACTGAAAGATGGTTGTTTGAGGAAGTAAAAATGTACCGCGAATGGTAGTTTGGGTTGCAGTAAAAATGCACTGCAAATGGTTGTTTCGTTTGATGTAAAATGCTCTGCTCTGCAAATGGTTGTTTGGGTTGCAGTAAAATGCTCTGCAAATGGTTGTTTGAGTTGAAGTAAAAATGCACTGCAAATGGTTGTTAGGGTTGAAGTAAAAATGAACTGAAAAATGGTTGTTTGGGTTTGTCAGGTCTCGGGTTTGATCTAGTTTCTGTTTCTTATTGTTTTTTAGTATTAGAGTGTGCATTCTTGTTTTATTTTGGTGTCTCGCATCTCCTCTTGTTTCAGGTCCCATTTCCTATCAGGTCATTTACCCTCATGTGATTATTGGCCCCGCCCTGATGTGTTTCACCTGTGTCTCGTTATCCCCTGCTAGTCTGTATTTAAGCCCTTTGTGTTTTAGTTCTCATTGCCAGTTCGTCGTGTATGCTGCTTGGTATCACCTCGTTCCAGCTCTAGAAATCTTGTGACCTCGACCATTGCCTGTTTTTCGACTTCTGTTTTTTGCCTGCTCCTAGATTGTACTGTTGCCTCTGTTTTGCTTACCTGTGTACCGACTTGGACTGATTAAACTCTGAAGACTGATCTGCCCTGTGTCTGAGCCTGCATTTGTGTCCTCCTCCTTGTTCAGTTCTGATATTACGAACTGGCCAACAATGGACTCAGCGGGCTCTGATCCTTTTCGTGCAGCACTCCAGAAGCAAGAGGAGCGCATCTCGCATTATGAGGGTCAACTCACTTCGATCGTCGCCGGGTTCCGGGACCTCGGCGAGCGTCAGCAGGGGTTCCAGGCGGACATCGGTTCACAGGTGAACACTTTAAGTTCTCGGTTTGAACACCTGGTTACTCGGCTGAATTCTTTGTTTCCTGCTGCGGATCCCGTGCCTGCCGAGTCTGTTTCCTTGTCTGTGTCTCCAGGAGCTCCGAGGGCCACGGCTGCTGCACCATCTCCATTCGTCCACCTGGCAAGACCGGAACACTTTTTAGGGGAATCGGAGAAGTGTAGACCTTTTTTGATTCAGTGTGGACTGCATTTCGAACTTAAAGCGGCTTCCTTTCCATCAGAACACTCAAGAGTAGCCTTTATCATCACGCACCTGTCGGGTAGGGCGGAGGCTTGGGCCACGGCGGAGTGGTCTCGGAATTCTCCTGTTTGCCAGACGTCGGTCCTGTTCATGGAAGCTCTGTCTCGCACGTTTGATCACTCCAATCCTGGCCGAGAGGCTTCACAGAACCTGGTCTCCATGAAACAAGGTAATCGCTCAGTTATGGATTTTGCTATTGACTTTCGAACTGTTGCTGCTAAGAGTGGATGGAATGAGGCTGCTTTGTTGGATGCTTTTCGCAATGGATTGTCTGAAGCTATCAAAGATCAATTGGCTCCACTAACCCTGCCTTCCGACTTCGAGTCTATGATTTCCCTGGCTGTCCAGATTGACGCTAGGCTCAGAGAAAGAGAGTGAGAGAGGAGATCGGCAGCAGTTCGGTCCTCCTCCCAGCCGTGGCGGCAGCGTCGCCCTTCGCCTTCCGGTCGGGACTTGTTCCCTCTCGGCCGGTCCAGTCAGCCTACAGCGCCACCTGTCTCTTCGGAGGAGCCCATGCAGGTGGGACGAGCCAAACTCAGCCCGGAGGAATGGCAGCGCCGCCTAAGGGAGGGGAGGTGTTTTTACTGTGGTGAACTGGGGCATTTGTTGAACAGCTGTTCAGTAAAAGACGAGGCTCACCAATGAAAGAGAGGACATTGGTGAGTTGTACCACTCCTATGAGCCGTTCCTCTCGTCAATTGTCGACGGTACAATTGTTGGTGCATTCCCAGTGGCACTCCCTGCAGGCTTTGGTTGATTCTGGGGCAGATGATAACTTCATGGACATTTGCTTGGCTGATGAATTGGAGCTGGAACGTGAACAGCTTCAAAATCCTCTGGAGGCTAGTGCACTGGATGGGCGCCTACTGTACAGGGTAACTCACTGAACTCAACCTGTTCAACTCATCATGGCAGGTAATCACCTTGAGACCATCAGTTTTCATCTCCTCGACTGTCCTCTTCATCCTCTGGTTTTGGGTCTCCCTTGGCTGTCTTACCATAATCCTCACATGAACTGGGGTACTGGGGAAGTAATTTCTTGGGGGAATAACTGTAAACTCATCTATCTGCATGATTCTTCTCCTGAGTCTATGAAGGATCCATCAAGGAGCAGTTTGCTGGGATCTTCCAGGACCACCCTCCAGCAGCCTCCCCGTTCAAGGGAGGAGGATTTTCCAGATATCTCCAAGGTTCCCTCATGTTATTTAGACCTAAAGGAGGTGTTCAACAAGGCCAAGGCCACATCTCTTCCGCCGCATAGACCGTACGACTGCTGCATCGACCTTCTGCCAGGTACAGCGCCTCCTAAGGGTCATCTCTACTCCTTGTCTTCACCTGAGCGGCTCGCCATGGAAAAATACATTGACGACGCCCTTGCTGCTGGGATCATCAGACCTTCCTCTTCACCTGCAGGAGCTGGATTCTTCTTTGTGGATAAGAAGGATGGTACACTTCGGCTCTGCATTGACTACAGAGGACTCAATGACATTACTGTTAAAAACAGATACCCTCTTCCTCTTATCTCCTCTGCATTTGAACTGTTAAAAGACGCTAAGGTATTCACCAAGTTAGATCTTAGAAATGCTTATCATCTGGTGAGGATAAGGGAGGGGGATGAATGGAAAACTGCGTTTAACACACCCAGTGGTCATAGAAACATAGAAACATAGAAATTAGGTGCAGGAGTAGGCCATTCGGCCCTTCGAGCCTGCACCGCCATTCAACATGATCATGGCTGATCATCCAACTCAGTATCTCGTACCTGCCTTCTCTCCATACCCCCTGATCCCCTTAGCCACAAGGGCCACATCTAACTCCATCTTAAATATAGCCAATGAACTGGCCTCAACTACCCTCTGTGGCAGAGAGTTCCAGAGATTCACCACTCTCTGCGTGAAAAAAGTTCTTCTCATCTCGGTTTTAAAGGATTTCCTCTTTATCCTTAAGCTGTGACCCCTTGTCCTGGACTTCCCTAACATCGGGAACAATCTTCCTGCATCTAGCCTGTCCAACCCCTTAAGAATTTTGTAAGTTTCTAAAAGATCCCCTCTCAATCTTCTAAATTCTAGAGAGTATAAACCAAGTCTATCCAGTCTTTCTTCATAAGACAGTCCTGACATCCCAGGAATCAGTCTGGTGAACCGTCTCTGCACTCCCTCTATGGCAATAATGTCCTTCCTCAGATTTGGAGACCAAAACTGTACGCAATACTCCAGGTGTGGTCTCACCAAGACCCTGTCATTATGAATGACCCTGGTCATTATGAATATCTGGTCATGCCGTTTGGTCTTACTAATGCTCCAGCAGTTTTTCAAGGAATGGTTAATGATGTATTACGGGACATGCTGAACAGATTTGTGTTTTTGTACCTTGATGACATTTTGATCTTTTCTCCAGACGAGACTTCCCATGTGCAGCATGTACACCAGGTGCTGGAACGTTTGCTCCTGAATGATCTGTTTGTGAAAGCTGAGAAATGTGAATTTCATGTTAACACTGTTCAATTCCTTGGTTATGTTGTATCACCTGCTGGTATACAGATGGACCCGAGCAAGGTCAGTGCTGTGGCCACCTGGCCTACACCCTCCAGTCGTAAGCGACTTCAGGGGTTCCTTGGGTTTGCTAATTTTTAAAGGAAGTTTATCCGGAACTTTAGTGTCACTGCTGCACCACTCCATGCTCTTACCTCGCCCCACGTGCCTTTCTCTTGGTCCCCTCAAGCAGAAACTGCTTTTATGAGACTCAAGAGGAGCTTCTCCTCAGCCCCCATCCTGGTTCACCCTGACCCATCACTCCAGTTCGTGGTTGAGGTGGACGCCTCGGGTGTGGGCATCGGGGCCGTAGTCTCCCAGAAATCCTCCACAGATGGTCGATTACATCCCTGCGCTTTCCTCTCAAAGAAACTTTCTCCTGCTGAGAGAAATTACGATGTGGGTAACCGTGAACTGTTAGCGGTTAAAACAGCCTTGGATGAATGGAGACACTGGTTGGAGGGCACAGAGCAGCCGTTTCTAGTTTGGACAGACCACAAGAACCTGGAATACATCAAGTCAGCCAAACGCCTCAACTCGCGCCAAGCAAGGTGGGCTCTCTTCTTTAATCAATTTGATTTTGTACTGTCTTACCGCCCTGGTGCCAAGAATGGCAAACCTGATGCTCTCTCCAGACAGTTTGATCCTGACCCGTCCCCTAAGGTTTCAACTCCCATTCTGCCTGCTTCCTGTTTTGTTGGGGCAGTTACTTGGGAGATTGAGAAGAGAGTTTCCGAGGCAACTGCTGGTGTTCAGTCACCGCTAGGGTGTCCTTCTAATCGTCTGATTGTTCCCGAGTCTCTTCGTTCACAGGTGATTCACTGGGCTCATACGTCTCGGATCTCCTGTCATCCCGGTGTCCGCCGAACCCTGTTTGTGGCCAAACAAAGGTTTTGGTGGCCTTCCATGGAGAGGGGGATTAAGGAGTACGTCGCCGCCTGCAGTATTTGTGCTCGGAACAAGACCTCGCGTCGGGCCGCCTTTGGCCTCCTGAATCTGCTGCCTGTCCCCTCACGCCCCTGGTCAGACATCTCCATGGACTTTGTCACGGGCCTGCCCTCTTCTGAAGGTAACACCTCAGTCATGACTGTGGTGGACAGATTTTCTAATATGGTCCATTTCATTCCGTTGCACAAGCTTCCCTCCGCCAAGAAAACGGCAGAGGTCATGCTGTCTCATGTTTTTCGCATTCATGGATTTCCCAGAGACATTGTGTCTGACCGGGGGCCTCAGTTCGTGTCCAGGTTTTGGAAGGAGTTTTGTTCTCTGTTGGACGCCACGGTCAGCCTTACATCTGGTTATCACCCGGAATCCAATGGACAGACTGAACGCCTTAACCAGGAATTGGAGACAGGACTATGGTGCTTGGTGGCACAGAACCCTTCAACTTGGAGCAAACACCTTATTTGGGTGGAGTATGCACACAACACACTTCCTTGCTCCTCCTCTGGTCTCTCTCCATTCCAGTGTGCCTATAGTTATCAACCACCATTGTTCCCTGCTGTGGAGAAGGAGTCCAGTGTGCCCTCCGCTCAGGCTCTCATCCGTCGCTGTCGCAAGGTTTGGAATGGGGCTCGTCAGATGCTGTTGCGCAGTTCTGCGCATTACAAGAGGATGGCTGATCATGGAAGAACGCCGGCTCCGGTATACTCGCCTGGCCAAAAGGTGTGGCTCTCCACTCGAGACTTACCTCTGAGGGTGGAATCCCGGAAGCTGGCTCCTCGTTTTGTTGGTCCTTTCCCCATATCGAAGGTCATCAATCCTGTGGCGGTTAGTCTCAATCTCCCCCGTGCCATGAGGGTCCACCCTACTTTCCATGTCTCCCGACTAAAGCCATTTAAGGAAAGTCCTCTGGTCCCTGCCTCCATATCTCCTCCGCCCCCCCCGGTTCCTTGATGGGGGTCCGGTGTTTACGGTCAGCCGGTTGCTGGGTATGCGCCGGCGTGGTCGTGGTTGTCAGTATCTCGTGGATTGGGAGGGTTATGGACCTGAGGAGCGGTCTTGGGTGCCGGCTCGCAACATATGCGACCCGGAACTTATCATGGAATATCGGCGCCAACATCCTGAAGATCCTGGGCCGTCGGGAGCCGGCCGTGGGGGGGGGGGGGGGGGGGGGGGGGGGGGTACTGTCAGGTCTCGGGTTTGATCTAGTTTCTGTTTCTTATTGTTTTTTAGTATTAGAGTGTGCATTCTTGTTTTATTTTGGTGTCTCGCATCTCCTCTTGTTTCAGGTCCCATTTCCTATCAGGTCGTTTACCCTCATGTGATTATTGGCTCCGCCCTGATGTGTTGCACCTGTGTCTCGTTATCCCCTGCTAGTCTGTATTTAAGCCCTTTGTGTTTTAGTTCTCATTGCCAGTTCGTCGTGTATGCTGCTTGATATCACCTCGTTCCAGTTCTAGAAATCTTGTGACCTCGACCATTGCCTGTTTTTCGACTTCTGTTTTTTGCCTGCTCCTAGATTGTACTGTTGCCTCTGTTTTGCTTACCTGTGTACCGACTTGGACCGATTAAACTCTGAAGACTGATCTGCCCTGTGTCTGAGCCTGCATTTGTGTCCTCCTCCTTGTTCAGTTCTGATAGGGTTGAAGTAAAAATGCACTGCAAATGGCTGTTTGAGCTGCAGTAAAAATGCACTGCAAATGGTTCTTTGGGTTGAAGTAAAACGCACTGAATATGGTTGTTTGGGATGAAGTAAAAATGCACTGCAAATGGTAGTTTGGGTTGAAGTAAAAATGCACTGATAATGGTTGTTTGGGTTGAAGTAAAAATGCACTGCAAATGGTTGTTTGGGTTGAAGTAAAAATGCACTGAAAGATGGTTGTTTGGGTTGAAGTAAAATGCACTTCAAATGGTTGTTCGTGTTGAAGCAAAAATGCACTGAAAATGGTTGTTTGGTTGATAACAAAATGTACTGCAAATGGTTGTTTGGGTTGAAGTAAAAATGTGCTGCAAATTGTTGTTTCGGTTGAAGTAAAAATGCACTGAATATGGTTGTTTGGGTTGAAGTAAAAATGTACTGCAAATGGTAGTTTGGGTTGCAGTAAAAATGCACTGCAAATGGTTCTTTGGGTTGAAGTAAAATGCACTGAATTTGGTTGTTTGGGTTGAAGTAAAAATGTACTGCAAATGGTAGTTTGGGTTGCAGTAAAAATGCACTGCAAATGATTGTTTGGATTGAAGTAAAAATGCACTGCAAATGTTTGTTTGGGTTGAAGTAAAAATACACTGAAAAACGGTTGTTTGGGTTGAAGTAATAATGTACTGCAAATGGTAGTTTGGGTCGCAGTAAAAATGCACTGCAAATGGTTGTTTCGGTTGATGTAAAATGCTCTGCAAATGGTTGTTTGGGTTGCAGTAAAATGCGCTGAAAAATGGTTGTTTGGGTTGAAGTAATAATGTACTGCAAATGGTAGTTTGGGTTGCAGTAAAATGCACGGCAAATGGTTGTTTCGGTTGATGTAAAATGCTCTGCAAATGGTTGTTTGGGTTGCAGTAAAATGCTCTGCAAATGGTTGTTTGAGTTGAAGTAAAAATGCACTGCAAATGGTTGTTTGAGTTGAAGTAAAAATGCACTGAAAAATGGTTGTTTGGGTTGAAGTAAAAATGCACTGCAAATGTTGTTTGGGTTGAAGTAAAAATGCACTGCAAATGGTTGTTTGGGTTGAAGTAAAATGCACTGAATATGGTTGTTTTCGTTGAAGTAAAATGTAGAGCAAATGGTAGTTTGTGTTGCAGTAAAAATGCATTGCAAATGGTTGTTTCGGTTGATGTAAAATGCTCTGCAAATGGTTGTTTGGGTTGAAGTAAAAATGTACTGCAAATGGTAGTTTAGGTTGCAGTAAAAATGCACTGCAAATGGTTGTTTGAGCTGCAGTAAAAATGCACTGCAAATGGTTCTTTGGGTTGAAGTAAAATGCACTGAATAAGGTTGTTTGGGATGAAGTAAAAATGTACTGCAAATGGTAGTTTGGGTTGCAGTAAAAATGCACTGCAAATGGTCCTTTGGGTTGAAGTAAAAATGCACTGCAAATTGTTGTTTGGGTTGAAGTAAAATGCACTGCAAATGGTTGTTTGGGTTGAAGTAAAATGCACTGAATATGGTTGTTTGGGTTGAAGTAACATGTACTGCAAATGGTAGTTTGGGTTGCATAAAAATGCACTGCAAATTGTTTCTTGGGTTGAAGTAAAAATGTACTGCAAATGGTAGTTTGGGTTGCAGTAAAAACGCACTGCAAATGGCTGTTTCGGTTGGTGTAAAATGCTCTGCAATGATTGTTTGGGTTGCAGTAAAATGCTCTGCAAATGATGGTTTGAGTTGAAGTAAAAATGCACTGCAAATGTTTGTTTGGGTTGAAGTAAAAATACACTGAAAAACGGTTGTTTGGGTTGAAGTAATAATGTACTGCAAATGGTAGTTTGGGTTGCAGTAAAAATGCACTGAAAATGGTTGTTTGGTTTGAAGTAAAAATGCACTGCAAATGGATGTTTGGGTTGATATAAAATGCACTGCAAATGGTTGTTTGGGTTGATGTAAAAATGTACTGCAAATGTTTGTTTGGGTTAAAGTAAAAATGCACAGCAAATGGTTGTTTGGGTTGAAGAAAAAATGGAATGCAAACGGTTGTTTGGGTCGAAGTACAAAAGTGCCGCAAATGGTTGTTTGGGTGGAAGCAAAAATGCACTGCAAATTGTTTTTTTGGGTTGAAGTAAAATGCGCTGCAAATGGTTGTCTGGGTTGATGTAAAAATGCCCTGTAAATTGTTGTTTGGGTTGAAGTAAAAATGCACTGAATAAGGTTGTTTGGGTTGCAGTAAAATACTCTGCAAATTGTTGTTTGAGTTGAAGTAAAAATGCACTGAATAAGGTTGTTTGGGTTGCAGTAAAAATGCACTGCAAATGGTTGTTTCGGTTGATGTAAAATGCTCTGCAAATGGTTGTTTGGGTTGCAGTAAAATGCTCTGCAAATGGTGGTTTGGGTTGAAGTAAAAATGCACTGCAAATGTTTGTTTGGGTTGAAGTAAAATGCAATGCAAATGGTTGCTTGGGGGGGGGGGGGTTTGCGTTGAAGTAAAAATGCACTGCAAACGATTGTTTGGGTTGAAGTATAAATGCACTGGAAATGATTGCTTGGGTTGAAGTATAAATGCACTACAAATGGTTGTTTGGGTTGATGTAAACATGCACTGCAAATGGTTGTTTGGGTTAAAGTAAAAATGCACAGCAAATGGTTGTTTGGGATGAAGGAAAAATGCACTGCAAATGGTTGTTTGGGTTGTAGTAACAATGCACTGCAAATGGTTGTTTGGGTTGAAGAAAAAATGGAATGCAACGGTTGTTTGGGTTGAAGTACAAATGAGCTGCAAATTGTTGTTTGGGTGGAAGTAAAAATGCACTGCAAATGGTTGTTTGGGTTGATGTAAAAATGCCCTGCAAATTGTTGTTTGGGTTGAAGTAAAAATGCACTGAATAAGGTTGTTTGGGTTGCAGTAAAATACTCTGCAAATTGTTGTTTGAGTTGAAGTAAAAATGCACTGCAAATGGTTGTTTGGGTTGTAGTAACAATGCACAGCAAATGGTTGTTTGGGTTGAAGTAAACATGCACTGCAAATGGTTGCTTGGGGGGGTCTGCGTTGAAGTAGAAATGCATTGCAAAAGATTGTTTGGGTTGAAGTATAAATGCACTGCTAATGATTGTTTGGGTTGAGGTATAAATGCACTACAAATGGTTGTTTGGGTTGATGTAAAAATGCACTGCAAATGCTTGTTTGGGTTAAAGTAAAAATGCACAGCAAATGGTTGTTTGGGTTGCAGTAAAAATGCACTGCAAATGGTTCTTTCGGTTGAAGTAAAATGCACTGCAAATGGTTGTTTGAGCTGCAGTAAAAATGCACTGCAAATGGTTCTTTGAGTTGAAGTAAAATGCACTTCAAATGGTTGTTTGTGTTGAAGCAAAAATGCACTGAAAATGGTTGTTTGGGTTGAAGTAATAATGCACTGCGAATGGTTGTTTGGTTTGAAGTAAAATGCACTGCAAATGGATGCTTGGGGGGTTTTGCGATGAAGTAAAAATGCACTGCAAATGGTTGTTTCGGTTGATGTAAAAATGCTCTGCAAATGTTTGTTTGGGTTGCAGTAAAATGCTCTGCAAATGTTTGTTTGGGTTGCAGTAAAATGCTCTGCAAATGGTTGTTTGTTGAAGTAAAAATGCACTGCAAATGGTTGTTTGGGTTGAAGTAAAAATGCACTGAATATGGTTGTTTGGGTGGAAGTAAAAATGCACTGCAAATTGTTTTTTTGGGTTGAAGTAAAATGCACTGCAAATGGTTGTTTGGGTTGAAGTAAAAATGCACTGCAAATGGTTGTTTGGGTTGAAGTAAAAATGCACTGAATATGGTTGTTTGGGTTGAAGTAAAAATGTACTGCAAATGATAGGGTGGGGTGCAGTAAAAATGCACTGCAAACGGTTGTTTCGGTTGATGTAAAAATGCTCTGCAAATGTTTGTTTGGGTTGCAGTAAAATGCTCTGCAAATTGTTGTTTGAGTTGAAGTAAAAATGCACTGCAAATGGTTGTTTGGGTTGAAGTAAAAATACACTGAATATGGTTGTTTGGGTTGAAGTAAAATGTACTGCAAATGGTAGTTTGGGTTGCAGTAAAAATGCACTGCAAATGGTTGTTTCGGTTGATGTAAAATGCTCTGCAAATGGTTGTTTGGGTTGCTGTAAAATGCTCTGCAAATGGTTGTTTGAGTTGACGTAAAAATGCACTGCAAATGTTTGTTTGGGTTGAAGTAAAAATGCACTGAAAAATTGTTGTTTGGGTTGAAGTAATAATGTACTGCAAATGGTAGTTTGGGTTGCAGTAGCAATGCACTGCAAGTGATTGTTTCGGTTGATTTAAAATACTCTGCAAATGGTTGTTTGGGTTGCAGTAAAATGCTCTGCAAATTTTTGTTTGCGTTGAAGTAAAAATGCACTGCAAATGGTTGTTTGGGTTGAAGTAAAAATGCACTGAAAAATGGTTGTTTGGGTTGAAGTAAAAATGCACTGCAAATGGTTGTTTGGGTTGAAGTGAAAATGTACTGCAAATGGTAGTTTGGGTTGCAGTAAAAATGCACTGCAAATGGTTGTTTCGGTTGATGTAAAATGCTCTGCAAATGGTTGTTTGGGTTGCAGTAAAATGCTCTGCAAATGGTTGTTTGAGTTGAAGTAAAAATGCACTGCAAATGTTTGTTTGGGTTGAAGTAAAAATGCACTGAAAAATTGTTGTTTGGGTTGAAGTAATAATGTACTGCAAATGGTAGTTTGGGTTGCAGTAGCAATGCACTGCAAGTGATTGTTTCGGTTGATTTAAAAATACTCTGCAAATGGTTGTTTGGGTTGCAGTAAAATGCTCTGCAAATTTTTGTTTGCGTTGAAGTAAAAATGCACTGCAAATGGTTGTTTGGGTTGAAGTAAAAATGCACTGAAAAATGGTTGTTTGGGTTGAAGTAAAAATGCACTGCAAATGGTTGTTTGGGTTGAAGTGAAAATGTACTGCAAATGGTAGTTTGGGTTGCAGTAAAAATGCACTGCAAATGGTTGTTTCGGTTGATGTAAAATGCTCTGCAAATGGTTGTTTGGGTTGCAGTAAAATGCTCTTCAAATGGTTGTTTGAGTTGAAGTAAAAATGCACTGCAAATGTTTGTTTGGGTTGAAGTAAAAATGCACTGAAAAATGGTTGTTTGGGTTGAAGTAATAATGTACTGCAAATGGTAGTTTGGGTTGCAGTAAAAAATGCACTGCAAATGGTTGTTTGGGTTGACGTAAAAATGCACTGCAAATGGTTGTTTGGGTTGAAGTGAAAATGTACTGCAAATGGTAGTTTGGGTTGCAGTAAAAATGCACAGCAAATGGTTGTTTGGGTTGAAGAAAAATGCACTGCAAATGGTTGCTTGGGGGGGGGGGGTTGCGTTGAAGTAAAATGCACTGCAAATGATTGTTTGGGTTGAAGTATAAATGCACTACAAATGGTTGTTTGGGTTGATGTAAAAATGCACTGCAAATGGTTGTTTGGGTTAAAGTAAAATGCACAGCAAATGGTTGTTTGGGTTGAAGGAAAAATGCACTGCAAATGGTTGTTTGGGTTGTAGTAACAATGCACAGCAAATGGTTGTTTGGGTTGAAGTAAAAATGCATTGCAAATAGTTGCTTGGGGGGGTCTGCGTTGAGGTAGAAATGCACTGCAAAAGATTGTTTGGGTTGAAGTATAAATGCACTGCAAATGATTGTTTGGGTTGAAGTATAAATGCACTACAAATGGTTGTTTGGGTTGATGTAAAAATGCACTGCAAATGGTTGTTTGGGTTAAAGTAAAAATGCACAGCAAATGGTTGTTTGGGTTGTAGTAACAATGCACTGCAAATGGTTGTTTGGGTTGAAGAAAAATGGAATGCAACGGTTGTTTGGGTTGAAGTACAAATGCGCTGCAAATTGTTGTTTGGGTTGAAGTAAAAATGCACTGCAAATGGTTGTTTCGGTTGATGTAAAAATGCTCTGTAAATGTTTGTTTGGGTTGCAGTAAAATGCTCTGCAAATTGTTGTTTGAGTTGAAGTAAAAATGCACTGCAAATGGTTGTTTGGGTTGAAGTAAAAATGCACTGAATATGGTTGTTTGGGTTGAAGTAAAAATGTACTGCAAATTGTAGTTTGGGTTGCAGTAAAAATGCACTGCAAATGGTTGTTTCGTTTGAAGTAAAAATGCACTGCAAATGGTTGTTTCGGTTGATGTAAAATGCTCTGCAAATGGTTGTTTGGGTTGCAGTAAAATGCTCTGCAAATGGTTGTTTGAGTTGAAGTAAAAATGCACTGCAAATGTTTGTTTGGGTTGAAGTAAAAATGCACTGAAAAATGGTTGTTTGGGTTGGAGTAATAATGTACTGCAAATGGTAGTTTGGGTTGCAGTAAAAATGCACTGCAAATGGTTGTTTGGGTTGACGTAAAAATGTACTGCAAATGGCTGTTTGGGTTGA
Organism: Leucoraja ocellata; assembly: GCA_036785375.1. Taxonomy (NCBI): domain Eukaryota; kingdom Metazoa; phylum Chordata; class Chondrichthyes; order Rajiformes; family Rajidae; genus Leucoraja; species Leucoraja ocellata. The sequence continues at coordinate 435,379 of JAWMAR010000314.1, read as the reverse complement.
AGTAAAAATGCACTCAAATTGTTGTTTGGGTTGAAGTAAAATGCACTGCAAATGGTTGTTTGGGTTGCAGTAAAAATGCACTGCAAATGGTTGTTTCGGTTGATGTAAAATGCTCTGCAAATGGTTGTTTGGGTTGCAGAAATATGCTCTGCAAATGGTGGTTTGGGTTGAAGTAAAAATGCACTGCAAATGTTTGTTTGGGTTGAAGTAAAATGCAATGCAAATCGTTGCTTGGGGGGGTTTGCGTTGAAGTAAAAATGCACTGCAAATGGTTGTTTGGGTTAAAGTAAAAATGCACAGCAAATGGTTGTTTGGGTTGAAGGAAAAATGCACTGCAAATGGTTGTTTGGGTTGTAGTAACAATGCACTGCAAATGGTTGTTTGGGTTGAAGCAAAAATGGAATGCAACGGTTGTTTGGGTTGAAGTACAAATGCGCAGCAAATTGTTGTTTGGGTGGAAGTAAAAATGCACTGCAAATTGTTTTTTTGGGTTGAAGTAAAATGCACTGCAAATGGTTGTTTGGGTTGATGTAAAAATGCACTGCAAATTGTTGTTTGGGTTGAAGTAAAAATGCACTGAATAAGGTTGTTTGGGTTGCAGTAAAATGCTCTGCAAATTGTTGTTTGAGTTGAAGTAAAAATGCACTGCAAATGGTTGTTTGGGTTGAAGTAAAAATGCACTGAATATGGTTGTTTGGGTTGAATTAAAAATGTACTGCAAATGGTAGTTTGCGTTGCAGTAAAAATGCACTGCAAATGATTGTTTCGGATGAAGTAAAAATGCACTGCAAATGGTTGTTTGAGTTGAAGTAAAAATGCACTGCAAATATTTGTTTGGGTTGAAGTAAAAATGCACTGAAAATGGTTGTTTGGGTTGAAGTAAAAATGTACTGCAAATGGTAGTTTGGGTTGCAGTAAAAATGCACTGCAAATGATTGTTTCGGTTGATGTAAAATGCTCTGCAAATGGTTGTTTTGGTTGCAGTAAAATGCGCTGCAAATGGTTGTTTGAGTTGAAGTAAAAACGCACTGCAAATGTTTGTTTGGGTTGAAGAAAAATGCACTGCAAATGGTTGCTTGGGGGGGGGGGGTTGCGTTGAAGTAAAATGCACTGCAAATGATTGTTTGGGTTGAAGTATAAATGCACTACAAATGGTTGTTTGGGTTGATGTAAAAATGCACTGCAAATGGTTGTTTGGGTTAAAGTAAAATGCACAGCAAATGGTTGTTTGGGGTGAAGGAAAAATGCACTGCAAATGGTTGTTTGGGTTGTAGTAACAATGCACAGCAAATGGTTGTTTGGGTTGAAGTAAAAATGCATTGCAAATAGTTGCTTGGGGGGGTCTCCGTTGAAGTAGAAATGCACTGCAAAAGATTGTTTGGGTTGAAGTATAAATGCACTGCAAATGATTGTTTGGGTTGAAGTATAAATGCACTACAAATGGTTGTTTGGGTTGATGTAAAAATGCACTGCAAATGGTTGTTTGGGTTAAAGTAAAAATGCACAGCAAATGGTTGTTTGGGTTGTAGTAACAATGCACTGCAAATGGTTGTTTGGGTTGAAGAAAAATGGAATGCAACGGTTGTTTGGGTTGAAGTACAAATGCGCTGCAAATTGTTGTTTGGGTGGAAGTAAAAATGTACTGCAAATAATAGGTTGGGATGCAGTAAAAATGCACTGCAAACGGTTGTTTCGCTTGATGTAAAAATGCTCTGCAAATTGTTGTTTGAGTTGAAGTAAAAATGCACTACAAATGGCTGTTTGTGTTGAAGTAAAAATGCACTGAATATGGTTGTTTGGGTTGAAGTAAAATGTACTGCAAATGGTAGTTTGGGTTGCAGTAGCAATGCACTGCAAGTGATTGTTTCGGTTGATTTAAAAATACTCTGCAAATGGTTGTTTGGGTTGCAGTAAAATGCTCTGCAAATTATTGTTTGTGTTGAAGTAAAAATGCACTGCAAATGGTTGTTTGGGTTGAAGTAAAAATGCACTGAAAAATGGCTGTTTGGGTTGAAGTAAAAATGCACTGCAAATAGTTGTTTGGGTTGCAGTGAAAATGTACTGCAAATGGTAGTTTGGGTTGCAGTAAAAATGCACTGCAAATGGTTGTTTCGGTTGATGTAAAATGCTCTGCAAATGGTTGTTTGGGTTGCAGTAAAATGCTCTGCAAATGGTTGTTTGAGTTGAAGTAAAAGTGCACTGCAAATGTTTGTTTGGGTTGAAGTAAAAATGCACTGAAAAATGGTTGTTTGGGTTGAAGTAATCATGTACTGCAAATGGTAGTTTGGGTTGCAGTAAAAATGCACTGCAAATGATTGTTTCGGTTGATGTAAAAAATCTCTGCAAATGGTTGTTTGGGTTGAAGTAAAAATGCACTGCAAATGGTTGTTTGGGTTGACGTAAAAATGTACTGCAAATGGCTGTTTGGGTTGAAGTAAAAATGCACAGCAAATGGTAGTTTGGGTTGCAGTAAAAATGCACTGCAAATGATTGTTTCGGTTGCAGTAAAAATGCACTGCAAATGGTTGTTTCGGTTGATGTAAAATGCTCTGCAAATGGTTGTTTGGGTTGCAGTAAAATGCTCTTCAAATGGTTGTTTGAGTTGAAGTAAAAATGCACTGCAAATGTTTGTTTGGGTTGAAGTAAAGATGCACTGAAAAATGGTTGTTTGGGTTGAAGTAAAATGCACTGCAAATGGCTTTTTGGGTTGAAGTAAAAATGCACTGCAAATGGTTGTTAGGGTTTAAGTGAAAATGCACTGCAAATGGTTGTTTGGGTTAAAGTAAAAATGCACAGCAAATGGTTGTTTGGGTTGTAGTAACAATGCACTGCAAATGGTTGTTTGGGTTGAAGAAAAATGGAATGCAACGGTTGTTTGGGTTGAAGTACAAATGCGCTGCAAATTGTTGTTTGGGTGGAAGTAAAAATGTACTGCAAATAATAGGTTGGGATGCAGTAAAAATGCACTGCAAACGGTTGTTTCGCTTGATGTAAAAATGCTCTGCAAATTGTTGTTTGAGTTGAAGTAAAAATGCACTACAAATGGCTGTTTGTGTTGAAGTAAAAATGCACTGAATATGGTTGTTTAGGTTGAAGTAAAATGTACTGCAAATGGTAGTTTGGGTTGCAGTAGCAATGCACTGCAAGTGATTGTTTCGGTTGATTTAAAAATACTCTGCAAATGGTTGTTTGGGTTGCAGTAAAATGCTCTGCAAATTATTGTTTGTGTTGAAGTACAAATGCACTGCAAATGGTTGTTTGGGTTGAAGTAAAAATGCACTGAAAAATGGCTGTTTGGGTTGAAGTAAAAATGCACTGCAAATAGTTGTTTGGGTTGCAGTGAAAATGTACTGCAAATGGTAGTTTGGGTTGCAGTAAAAATGCACTGCAAATGGTTGTTTCGGTTGATGTAAAATGCTCTGCAAATGGTTGTTTGGGTTGCAGTAAAATGCTCTGCAAATGGTTGTTTGAGTTGACGTAAAAATGTACTGCAAATGGCTGTTTGGGTTGAAGTAAAAATGCACAGCAAATGGTAGTTTGGGTTGCAGTAAAAATGCACTGCAAATGATTGTTTCGGTTGAAGTAAAATGCACTGCAAATGGCTTTTTGGGTTGAAGTAAAAATGCACTGAAAAATGGTTGTTTGGGTTGAAGTAATCATGTACTGCAAATGGTAGTTTGGGTTGCAGTAAAAATGCACTGCAAATGATTGTTTCGGTTGATGTAAAAAATCTCTGCAAATGGTTGTTTGGGTTGAAGTAAAAATGCACTGCAAATGGTTGTTTGGGTTGACGTAAAAATGTACTGCAAATGGCTGTTTGGGTTGAAGTAAAAATGCACAGCAAATGGTAGTTTGGGTTGCAGTAAAAATGCACTGCAAATGATTGTTTCGGTTGCAGTAAAAATGCACTGCAAATGGTTGTTTCGGTTGATGTAAAATGCTCTGCAAATGGTTGTTTGGGTTGCAGTAAAATGCTCTTCAAATGGTTGTTTGAGTTGAAGTAAAAATGCACTGCAAATGTTTGTTTGGGTTGAAGTAAAGATGCACTGAAAAATGGTTGTTTGGGTTGAAGTAAAATGCACTGCAAATGGCTTTTTGGGTTGAAGTAAAAATGCACTGCAAATGGTTGTTAGGGTTTAAGTGAAAATGTACTGCAAATGGTTGTTTGGGTTGTAGTAAAAATGCACTGCAAATGGTTGCTGGGGGGGGGGGTTGCGTTGAAGTAAAAATGTACTGCAAATGTTTGTTTGGGTTGAAGTAAAAATGCACTGAAAAATGGTTGTTTGGGTTGGTAATAAAGTACTGCAAATGGTTGTTTGGGTTGCAGTAAAATGCTCTGCAAATTTTTGTTTCAGTTGAAGTAAAAATGCACTGCAAATGGTTGTTTGGGTTGAAGTAAAAATGCACTGAAAATGGTTGTTTGGGTTGAAGTAAAAATGCACTGCAAATGGTTGTTTGAGCTGCAGTAAAAAAAATGCACTGCAAATGGTTCTTTGGGTTGAAGTAAAATGCACTTCAAATGGTTGTTTGTGTTGAAGCAAAAATGCACTGAAAATGGTTGTTTGGGTCGAAGTAAAAAAGCACTGCAAATGGTTGTTTGGTTTGAAGTAAAAATGCACTGCAAATGGATGTTTGGGTTGAAGTAAAATGCACTGCAAATGGCTTTTTGGGTTGAAGTAAAAATGCACTGCAAATGGTTGTTTGGGTTTAAGTAAAAATGTACTGCAAATGGTTGTTTGGGTTGAAGTAAAAATGCACTGCAAATGGTTGCTGGGGGGGGGGGGGTTGCGTTGAAGTAAAAATGTACTGCAAATGATTGTTTGGGTTGAAGAATAAATGCACTAAACATGGTTGTTTGGGTTGATGTAAAAATGCACTGCAAATGGTTGTTTGGGTTAAAGTAAAACTGCACAGCAAATGGTTGTTTGGGTTGCAGGAAAAATGCACTGCAAATGTTAGTTTGGGTTGCAGTAGCAATGCACTGCAAATGATTGTTTCGGTTGATTTAAAAATGCTCTGCAAATGGTTGTTTGGGTTGAAGTAAAAATGCACTGCAAATGGTTGTTTGGGTTGAAGTTAAAATGTACTGCAAATGGTTGTTTGGGTTGAAGTAAAAATGCACTGCAAATGGTTGTTTGGGGGGTTTTGCGTTGAAGAAAAATGCACTGCAAATGATTGTTTGAGTTGAAGTAAAAATGTACTGCACATGGTAGTTTAGGTTGCAGTAAAACGCACTGCAAATGATTGTTTGGGGGGTTTTGGGTTGAAGTAAAAATGCACTGCAAATGTTTTTTTGGGTTGAAGTAAAATGCACTGCTAATGGCTGTTTGGGTTGAAGGAAAATGCACTGCTAATGGTTGTTTGGGTTGAAGTAAATGTGCACTGCACATAGTTGTTTGGGTTGAAGTAAAAATGCACTGCCAATGGTTGTTTGGGTTGAAGTAAAAAAATGCACTTCAAATGGTTGTTTGGGGGGTTTTGGGTTGAAGTAAAAATGCACTGCAAATGGCTTTTTGCGTTCAAGGAAAATGCACTGCTAATCGTTGTTTGGGTTGAAGTAAAAGTGCACTGCATATGATTGTTTGGGTTGATGTAAACATGCACTGCAAATGGTTGTTTGGGTTGAAGTAAAAGCACTGCAAATGGTTGTTTGGGTTGAAGTAAAAATGTACTGCAAATGGTAGTTTGGGTTGCAGTAAAAATGCACTGCAAATGGTTGTTTCGGTTGATGTAAAATGCTCTGCAAATTGTTGTTTGGGTTGCAGTAAAATGCTCTGCAAATGGTTGTTTGAGTTGAAGTAAAAATGCACTGCAAATGTTTGTTTGGGTTGAAGTAAAAATGCACTGAAAAATGGTTGCTTGGGTTAGTAATAATGTACTGCAACTGGTAGTTTGGGTTGCAGTAAAAATGCACTGAATATGGTTGTTTCGGTTGATGTAAAAATGCTCTGCAAATGGTTGTTTGGGTTGCAGTACAATGCTCTGCAAATTTTTGTTTCAGTTGAAGTAAAAATGCACTGCAAATGGTTGTTTGGGTTGAAGTAAAAATGCACTGAAAATGGTTGTTTGTGTTGAAGCAAAAATGCACTGAAAATGGTTGTTTGGGTCGAAGTAAAAAAGCACTGCAAATGGTTGTTTGGTTTGAAGTAAAAATGCACTGCAAATGGATGTTTGGGTTGAAGTAAAATGCACTGCAAATGGCTTTTTGGGTTGAAGTAAAAATGCACTGCAAATGGTTGTTTGGGTTTAAGTAAAAATGTACTGCAAATGGTTGTTTGGGTTGAAGTAAAAATGCACTGCAAATGCTTGCTGGGGGGGGGGGGGGTTGCGTTTAAGTAAAAATGCACTGCAAATGATTGTTTGGGTTGAAGTATAAATGCACTACAAATGGTTGTTTGGGTTGATGTAAAAATGCACTGCAAATGGTTGTTTGGGTTAAAGTAAAAATGCACAGCAAATGGTTGTTTGGGTTGCAGGAAAAATGCACTGCAAATGGTAGTTTGGGTTGCAGTAGCAATGTACTGCAAATGATTGTTTCGGTTGATTTAAAAATGCTCTGCAAATGGTTGTTTGGGTTGAAGTAAAAATGCGCTGCAAATGGTTGTTTGGGTTGAAGTTAAAATGCACTGCAAATGGTTGTTTGGGTTGAAGTAAAAAAGCACTGCAAATGGCTGTTTGGGGGATTTTGCGTTGAAGAAAAATGCACTGCAAATGATTGTTTGAGTTGAAGTAAAAATGTACTGCAAATGGTAGATTAGGTTGCAGTAAAAATGCACTGCAAATGGTTGTTTCGGTTGATGTAAAAATGCTCTGCAAATGTTTGTTTGGGTTGCAGTAAAATGCTCTGCAAATGGTTGTTTGAGTTGAAGTAAAAATGCACTGCAAATGGTTGTTTGGGTTGAAGTAAAAATGCACTGAATATGGTTGTTTGGGTTGAAGTGAAAATGTACTGCAAATGGTAGTTTGGGTTGCAGTAAAAATGCACTGCAAATGGTAGTTTCGGTTGATGTAAAATGCTCTGCAAATGGTTGTTTGGGTTGCAGTAAAATGCTCTGCAAATGGTTGTTTGAGTTGAAGTAAAAATGCACTGCAAATGTTTGTTTGGGTTGAAGTAAAATGCACTGAAAAATGGTTGTTTGGGTTGAAGTAATAATGTACTGCAAATGGTAGTTTGGGTTGCAGTAAAAATGCACTGCAAATGATTGTTTCGGTTGATGTAAACATTCTCTGCAAATGGTTGTTTGGGTTGAAGTAAAAATGCACTGCAAATGGTTGTTTGGGTTGACGTAAAAATGTACTGCAAATGGTTGTTTGGGTTGAAGTAAAAATGCACTGCAGATGATTGTTTGGGATGAAGTATAAATGCACTACAAATGGTTGTTTGCGTTGATGTAAAAATGCACTGCAAATGGTTGTTTGTGTTAAAGTAAAAATGCACAGCAAATGGTTGTTTGGGTTGAAGGGAAAATGCACTGCAAATGGTTGTTTGGGTTGTAGTAACAATGCACTGCAAATGGTTGTTTGGGTTGAAGAAAAAATGGAATGCAAACGGTTGTTTGGGTTGAACTACAAATGCGCTGCAAATGGTTGTTTGGGTGGAAGTAAAAATGCACTGCAAATTGTTGTCTGGGTTGAAGTAAAAATGCATTGCAAATACTTGTTTGGGTTGGAGTAAAAATGCACTGCAAATAATTTTTTTGTGTTGAAGTAAAATGAACTGCAAATGGTTGTTTGGGTTGATGTAAAAATGCACTGCAAATGGTTGTTTGGGTTGAAGTAAAAATGCACTGAATATGGTTGTTTGGGTTGAAGTAAAATGTACTGCAAATGGTAGGTTGGGTTGCAGTAAAAATGCACTGCAAATGGTTGTTTCGGTTGATGTAAAAATGCTCTGCAAATGTTTGTGTGAGCTGAAGTAAAAATGCACTGCAAATGTTTGTTTGGGTTGAAGTAAAAATGCACTGAAAAATGGTTGTTTGGGTTGAAGTAAAAATGCACTGCAAATGATTGTTTGAGCTGCAGTAAAAATGCACTGCAAATGGTTCTTTGTGTTGAAGTAAAATGAACTGCAAATGGTTGTTTGGGTTGATGTAAAAATGCACTGCAAATGGTTGTTTGGGTTGAAGTAAAAATGCACTGAATATGGTTGTTTGGGTTGAAGTAAAAATGTACTGCAAATGGTAGGTTGGGTTGCAGTAAAAATGCACTGCAAATGGTTGTTTCGGTTGATGTAAAAATGCTCTGCAAATGTTTGTTTGGGTTGCAGTAAAATGCTCTGCAAATGGTTGTTTGAGCTGAAGTAAAAATGCACTGCAAATGTTTGTTTGGGTTGAAGTAAAAATGCACTGAAAAATGGTTGTTTGGGTTGAAGTAAAAATGCACTGCAAATGTTTGTTTGAGCTGCAGTACAAATGCACTGCAAATGGTTCTTTGGGTTGAAGTAAAATGCACTTCAAATGGTTGTTTGTGTTGAAGTAAAAATGCACTGCAAATGGTTGCTTGGGGGGGTTTGCGTTGAAGTAAAAATACACTGCAAAAGATTGTTTGGGTTGAAGTATAAATGCACTTCAAATGGTTGTTTGGGTTGTAGTAACAAGGTACTGCAAATGGTTGTTTGGGTTGAAGAAAAAATGGAATGCAAACGGTTGTTTGGGTTGAAGTACAAATGCGCTGCAAATGGTTGTTTGGGTTAAAGTAAAACTGCACAGCAAATGGTTGTTTGGGTTGCAGGAAAAATGCACTGCAAATGTTAGTTTGGGTTGCAGTAGCAATGCACTGCAAATGATTGTTTCGGTTGATTTAAAAATGCTCTGCAAATGGTTGTTTGGGTTGAAGTAAAAATGCACTGCAAATGGATGTTTGGGTTGAAGTTAAAATGTACTGCAAATGGTTGTTTGGGTTGAAGTAAAAATGCACTGCAAATGGTTGTTTGGGGGTTTTTGCGTTGAAGAAAAATGCACTGCAAATGATTGTTTGAGTTGAAGTATAAATGTACTGCAAATGGTAGTTTAGGTTGCAGCAAAAATGCACTGCATATGGTTGTTTGGGGGGTTTTGGGTTGAAGTAAAAATGCACTGCAAATGGTTTTTTGGGTTGAAGTAAAATGCACTGCTAATGGCTGTTTGGGTTGAAGGAAAATGCGCTGCTAATGGTTGTTTGGGTTGAAGTAAAAGTGCACTGCAAATAGTTGTTTGGGTTGAAGTAAAAATGCACTGCCAATGGTTGTTTGGGTTGAAGTAAAAAAATGCACTTCAAATGGTTGTTTGGGGGGTTTTGGATTGAAGTAAACATGCACTGCAAATGGCTTTTTGGGTTCAAGGAAAATGCACTGCTAATCGTTGTTTGGGTTGAAGTAAAAGTGCACTGCATATGATTGTTTGGGTTGATGTAAACATGCACTGCCAATGGTTGTTTGGGTTGAAGTAAAAATGCACTGCAAATGGTTGTTTGGGTTGAAGTAAAAATGTACTGCAAATGGTAGTTTGGGTTGCAGTAAAAATGCACTGCAAATGGTTGTTTCGGTTGATGTAAAATGCTCTGCAAATTGTTGTTTGGGTTGCAGTAAAATGCTCTGCAAATGGTTGTTTGAGTTGAAGTAAAAATGCACTGCAAATGTTTGTTTGGGTTGAAGTAAAAATGCACTGAAAATGGTTGCTTGGGTTGAAGTAATAATGTACTGCAAATGGTAGTTTGGGTTGCAGTAAAAATGCACTGCAAATGATTGTTTCGGTTGCAGTAAAAATGCACTGCAAATGGTTGTTTCGGTTGATGTAAAATGCTCTGCAATTGCTTGTTTGGGTTGCAGTAAAATGATCTTCAAATGGTTGTTTGAGTTGAAGTAAAAATGCACTGCAAATGTTTGTTTGGGTTGAAGTAAAATGCACTGAAAAATGGTTGTTTGGGTTGGTAATAATGTACTGCAAATGGTAGTTTGGGTTGCAGTAAAAATGCACTGACTATGGTTGTTTCGGTTGATGTAGAAATGCTCTGCAAATGGTTGTTTGGGTTGCAGTAAAATGCTCTGCAAATTTTTGTTTCAGTTGAAGTAAAAATGCACTGCAAATGGTTCTTTGGGTTGAAGTAAAATGCACTTCAAATGGTTGTTTGTGTTGAAGCAAAATGCACTGAAAATGGTTGTTTGGGTTGAAGTAAAAATGTACTGCAAATGGTTGTTTGGTTTGAAGTAAAAATGCACTGCAAATGGTTGCTTGGGGGGGTTTGCGTTGAAGTAAAAATACACTGCAAAAGATTGTTTGGGTTGAAGTATAAATGCACTGCAAATGGTTGTTTGGGTTGTAGTAACAAGGTACTGCAAATGGTTGTTTGGGTTGAAGAAAAAATGGAATGCAAACGGTTGTTTGGGTTGAAGTACAAATGCGCTGCAAATGGTTGTTTGGGTTAAAGTAAAACTGCACAGCAAATGGTTGTTTGGGTTGCAGGAAAAATGCACTGCAAATGATAGTTTGGGTTGCAGTAGCAATGCACTGCAAATGATTGTTTCGGTTGATTTAAAAATGCTCTGCAAATGGTTGTTTAGGTTGAATTAAAAATGCACTGCAAATGGATGTTTGGGTTGAAGTTAAAATGTACTGCAAATGGTTGTTTGGGTTGAAGTAAAAATGCACTGCAAATGGTTGTTTGGGGGTTTTTGCGTTGAAGAAAAATGCACTGCAAATGATTGTTTGAGTTGAAGTATAAATGTACTGCAAATGGTAGTTTAGGTTGCAGCAAAAATGCACTGCATATGGTTCTTTGGGGGGTTTTGGGTTGAAGTAAAAATGCACTGCAAATGGTTTTTTGGGTTGAAGTAAAATGCACTGCTAATGGCTGTTTGGGTTGAAGGAAAATGCGCTGCTAATGGTTGTTTGGGTTGAAGTAAAAGTGCACTGCAAATAGTTGTTTGGGTTGAAGTAAAAATGCACTGCCAATGGTTGTTTGGGTTGAAGTAAAAAAATGCACTTCAAATGGTTGTTTGGGGGGTTTTGGGTTGAAGTAAACATGCACTGCCAATGGTTGTTTGGGTTGAAGTAAAAAAGCACAGCAAATGGTTGTTTGGGTTGAAGGGAAAATGCATTGCAAATGGATGTTTGGGTTGAAGTAAAATGCACTGCAAATGGTTGTTTGGGTTGAAGTAAAAATGCACTGCAAATGGTTGTTTGGGTTGATGTAAACATGCACTGCCAATGGTTGTTTGGGTTGAAGTAAAAAAGCACAGCAAATGGTTGTTTGGGTTGAAGGGAAAATGCATTGCAAATGGATGTTTGGGTTGAAGTAAAATGCACTGCAAATGGTTGTTTGGGTTGAAGTAAAAATGCACTGCAAATGGTTGTTTGGGTTGAAGTAAAAATGTACTGCAAATGGTAGTTTGGGTTGCAGTAAAAATGCACTGCAAATGGTTGTTTCGGTTGATGTAAAATGCTCTGCAAATTGTTGTTTGGGTTGCAGTAAAATGCTCTGCAAATGGTTGTTTGAGTTGAAGTAAAAATGCACTGCAAATGTTTGTTTGGGTTGAAGTAAAAATGCACTGAAAATGGTTGCTTGGGTTGAAGTAATAATGTACTGCAAATGGTAGTTTGGGTTGCAGTAAAAATGCACTGCAAATGATTGTTTAGGTTGCAGTAAAAATGCACTGCAAATGGTTGTTTCGGTTGATGTAAAAATGCTCTGCAAATGTTTGTTTGGGTTGCAGTAAAATGCTCTGCAAATGGTTGTTTGAGTAGAAGTAAAAATGCACTGCAAATGGTTGTGTGGGTTGAAGTAAAAATGCACTGAATATGGTTGTTTGGGTTGAAGTGAAAATGTACTGCAAATGGTAGTTTGGGTTGCAGTAAAAATGCACTGCAAATGGTTGTTTCGGTTGATGTAAAATGCTCTGCAAATGGTTGTTTGGGTTGCAGTAAAATGCTCTGCAAATGGTTCTTTGGGTCGAAGTAAAAAAGCACTGCAAATGGTTGTTTGGTTTGAAGTAAAAATGCACTGCAAATGGTTGTTTGGGTTAAAGTAAAAATGCACAGCAAATGGTTGTTTGGGTTGCAGGGAAAATGCACTGCAAATGGTAGTTTGGGTTGCAGTAGCAATGCACTGCAAATGATTGTTTCGGTTGATTTAAAAATGCTCTGCAAATGGTTGTTTGGGTTGAAGTAAACATGCACTGCAAATGGTTGTTTGGGTTGAAGTAAAAATGCACTGCAAATGGTTGTTTGGGGGATTTTGCGTTGAAGAAAAAAGCACTGCAAATGGTTGTTTGGTTTGAAGTAAAAATGCACTGCAAATGATTGTTTCGGTTGATTTAAAAATGCTCTGCAAATGGTTGTTTGGGTTGAAGTAAACATGCACTGCAAATGGTTGTTTGGGTTGCAGGAAAAATGCACTGCAAATGTTAGTTTGGGTTGCAGTAGCAATGCACTGCAAATGATTGTTTCGGTTGATTTAAAAATGCTCTGCAAATGGTTGTTTGGGTTGAATTAAAAATGCACTGCAAATGGATGTTTGGGTTGAAGTTAAAATGTACTGCAAATGGTTGTTTGGGTTGAAGTAAAAATGCACTGCAAATGGTTGTTTGGGGGTTTTTGCGTTGAAGAAAAATGCACTGCAAATGATTGTTTGAGTTGAAGTATAAATGTACTGCAAATGGTAGTTTAGGTTGCAGCAAAAATGCACTGCATATGGTTGTTTGGGGGGTTTTGGGTTGAAGTAAAAATGCACTGCAAATGGTTTTTTGGGTTGAAGTAAAATGCACTGCTAATGGCTGTTTGGGTTGAAGGAAAATGCGCTGCTAATGGTTGTTTGGGTTGAAGTAAAAGTGCACTGCAAATAGTTGTTTGGGTTGAAGTAAAAATGCACTGCCAATGGTTGTTTGGGTTGAAGTAAAAAAATGCACTTCAAATGGTTGTTTGGGGGGTTTTGGGTTGAAGTAAACATGCACTGCAAATGGCTTTTTGGGTTCAAGGAAAATGCACTGCTAATCGTTGTTTGGGTTGAAGTAAAAGTGCACTGCATATGATTGTTTGGGTTGATGTAAACATGCACTGCCAATGGTTGTTTGGGTTGAAGTAAAAAAGCACAGCAAATGGTTGTTTGGGTTGAAGGGAAAATGCATTGCAAATGGATGTTTGGGTTGAAGTAAAATGCACTGCAAATGGTTGTTTGGGTTGAAGTAAAAATGCACTGCAAATGGTTGTTTGGGTTGAAGTAAAAATGTACTGCAAATGGTAGTTTGGGTTGCAGTAAAAATGCACTGCAAATGATTGTTTAGGTTGCAGTAAAAATGCACTGCAAATGGTTGTTTCGGTTGATGTAAAAATGCTCTGCAAATGTTTGTTTGGGGTGCAGTAAAATGCTCTGCAAATGGTTGTTTGAGTAGAAGTAAAAATGCACTGCAAATGGTTGTGTGGGTTGAAGTAAAAATGCACTGAATATGGTTGTTTGGGTTGAAGTGAAAATGTACTGCAAATGGTAGTTTGGGTTGCAGTAAACATGCACTGCAAATGGTTGTTTCGGTTGATGTAAAATGCTCTGCAAATGGTTGTTTGGGTTGCAGTAAAATGCTCTGCAAATGGTTGTTTGGGTCGAAGTAAAAAAGCACTGCAAATGGTTGTTTGGTTTGAAGTAAAAATGCACTGCAAATGGTTGTTTGGGTTAAAGTAAAAATGCACAGCAAATGGTTGTTTGGGTTGCAGGGAAAATGCACTGCAAATGGTAGTTTGGGTTGCAGTAGCAATGCACTGCAAATGATTGTTTCGGTTGATTTAAAAATGCTCTGCAAATGGTTGTTTGGGTTGAAGTAAACATGCACTGCAAATGGTTGTTTAGGTTGAAGTAAAAATGCACTGCAAATGGTTGTTTGGGGGATTTTGCGTTGAAGAAAAATGCACTGCAAATGATTGTTTGAGTTGAAGTAAAAATGTACTGCAAATTATTGTTTCGGTTGATTTAAAAATGCTCTGGAAATGGTTGTTTGGGTTGAAGTAAAAATGCACTGCAAATGGTTGTTTGGGTTGAAGTAAAAATGCACTGCAAATGGTTGTTTGGGGGATTTCGCGTTGAAGAAAAATGGTTGTTTCGGTTGATGTAAAATGCTCTGCAAATGGTTGTTTGGGTTGCAGTAAAATGCTTTGCAAATGGTTGTTTGAGTTGAAGTAAAAATGCACTGCAAATGTTTGTTTGGGTTGAAGTAAAAATGCACTGAAAAATGGTTGTTTGGGTTGAAGTAATAATGTACTGCAAATGGTAGTTTGGGTTACAGTAAAAATGCACTGCAAATGATTGTTTCGGTTGATGTAAAAATTCTCTGCAAATGGTTGTTTGGGTTGAAGTAAAAATGCACTGCAAATGGTTGTTTGGGTTGACGTAAAAATGTACTGCAAATGGTTGTTTGGGTTGAAGTAAAAATGCACTGCAGATGATTGTTTGGGATGAAGTATAAATGCACTACAAATGGTTGTTTGGGTTGATGTAAAAATGCACTGCAAATGGTTGTTTGTGTTAAAGTAAAAATGCACAGCAAATGGTTGTTTGGGTTGAAGGGAAAATGCACTGCAAATGGTTGTTTGGGTTGTAGTAACAATGCACTGCAAATGGTTGTTTGGGTTGAAGTAAAAATGGACTGCAAATTGTTGTTTGGGTTGAAGTAAAAATGCATTGCAAATACTTGTTTGGGTTGGAGTAAAAATGCACTGCAAATATTTTTTTTGTGTTGAAGTAAAATGAACTGCAAATGGTTGTTTGGGTTGATGTAAAAATGCTCTGCAAATGTTTGTTTGGGTTGCAGTAAAATGCTCTGCAAATGGTTGTTTGAGTAGAAGTAAAAATGCACTGCAAATGGTTGTGTGGGTTGAAGTAAAAATGCACTGAATATGGTTGTTTGGGTTGAAGTGAAAATGTACTGCAAATGGTAGTTTGGGTTGCAGTAAAAATGCACTGCAAATGGTTGTTTCGGTTGATGTAAAATGCTCTGCAAATGGTTGTTTGGGTTGCAGTAAAATGCTCTGCAAATGGTTGTTTGGGTCGAAGTAAAAAAGCACTGCAAATGGTTGTTTGGTTTGAAGTAAAAATGCACTGCAAATGGTTGTTTGGGTTAAAGTAAAAATGCACAGCAAATGGTTGTTTGGGTTGCAGGGAAAATGCACTGCAAATGGTAGTTTGGGTTGCAGTAGCAATGCACTGCAAATGATTGTTTCGGTTGATTTAAAAATGCTCTGCAAATGGTAGTTTGGGTTAAATAAACATGCACTGCAAATGGTTGTTTGGGTTGAAGTAAAAATGCACTGCAAATGGTTGTTTGGGGGATTTTGCGTTGAAGAAAAATGCACTGCAAATGATTGTTTGAGTTGAAGTAAAAATGTACTGCAAATTATTGTTTCGGTTGATTTAAAAATGCTCTGGAAATGGTTGTTTGGGTTGAAGTAAAAATGCACTGCAAATGGTTGTTTGGGTTGAAGTAAAAATGCACTGCAAATGGTTGTTTGGGGGATTTCGCGTTGAAGAAAAATGGTTGTTTCGGTTGATGTAAAATGCTCTGCAAATGGTTGTTTGGGTTGCAGTAAAATGCTCTGCAAATGGTTGTTTGAGTTGAAGTAAAAATGCACTGCAAATGTTTGTTTGGGTTGAAGTAAAAATGCACTGAAAAATGGTTGTTTGGGTTGAAGTAATAATGTAGTGCAAATGGTAGTTTGGGTTACAGTAAAAATGCACTGCAAATGATTGTTTCGGTTGATGTAAAAAGTCTCTGCAAATGTTTGTTTGGGTTGCAGTAAAATGCTCTGCAAATGGTTGTTTGAGTAGAAGTAAAAATGCACTGCAAATGGTTGTGTGGGTTGAAGTAAAAATGCACTGAATATGGTTGTTTGGGTTGAAGTGAAAATGTACTGCAAATGGTAGTTTGGGTTACAGTAAAAATGCACTGCAAATGATTGTTTCGGTTGATGTAAAAATTCTCTGCAAATGGTTGTTTGGGTTGAAGTAAAAATGCACTGCAAATGGTTGTTTGGGTTGACGTAAAAATGTACTGCAAATGGTTGTTTGGGTTGAAGTAAAAATGCACTGCAGATGATTGTTTGGGATGAAGTATAAATGCACTACAAATGGTTGTTTGGGTTGATGTAAAAATGCACTGCAAATGGTTGTTTGTGTTAAAGTAAAAATGCACAGCAAATGGTTGTTTGGGTTGAAGGGAAAATGCACTGCAAATGGTTGTTTGGGTTGTAGTAACAATGCACTGCAAATGGTTGTTTGGGTTGAAGTAAAAATGGACTGCAGATGGTTGTTTGGGTGGAAGTAAAAATGCACTGCAAATTGTTGTTTGGGTTGAAGTAAAAATGCATTGCAAATACTTGTTTGGGTTGGAGTAAAAATGCACTGCAAATATTTTTTTTGTGTTGAAGTAAAATGAACTGCAAATGGTTGTTTGGGATGAAGTAAAAATGCACTGCAAATGGTTGTTTTAGGTTGAAGTAAAAATTCACTGTATATGGTTGTTTGGGTTGCAGTAAAAATGCACTGCAAATGGTTGTTTCGGTTGATGTAAAAATGCTCTGCAAATGTTTGTTTGGGTTGCAGTAAAATGCTCTGCAAATGGTTGTTTGAGCTGAAGTAAAAATGCACTGCGAATGTTTGTTTGGGTTGAAGTAAAAATACACTGAAAAATGGTTGTTTGGGTTGAAGTAAAAATACACTGCAAATGTTTGTTTGAGCTGCAGTAAAAATGCACTGCAAATGGTTCTTTGGGTTGAAGTAAAATGCACTTCAAATGGTTGTTTGTGTTGAAGCAAAATGCACTGAAAATGGTTGTTTGGGTTGAAGTAAAAATGTACTGCAAATGGTTGTTTGGTTTGAAGTAAAAATGCACTGCAAATGGTTGCTTGGGGGGGTTTGCGTTGAAGTAAAAATGCACTGCAAAAGATTGTTTGGGTTGAAGTATAAATGCACTGCAAATGATTGTTTGGGTTGAAGTATAAATGCACTACAAATGGTTGTTTGGGTTGTAGTAACAAGGTACTGCAAATGGTTGTTTGGGTTGAAGAAAAAATGGAATGCAAACGGTTGTTTGGGTTGATGTACAAATGCGCTGAAAATGGTTGTTTGGGTGGAAGTAAAAATGCACTGCAAATTGTTTTTTTTGGGTTGAATTAAAATGCACTGCAAATGGTTATTCGGGTTGAAGTAAAAATGCACTGCAAAAGATTGTTTGGGTTGAAGTATAAATAGCACTGCAAATGGTTGTTTGGGTTACAGTAAAAATGCACAGCAAATGGTTGTTTGGGTTGAAGGAAAAATGCACTGCAAATGGTTGTTTGGGTTGTGGTAACAATGTACTGCAAATGGTTGTTTGGGTTGAAGAAAAAATGGAATGCAAACGGTTGTTTGGGTTGAAGTACAAATGCGCTGCAAATGGTTGTTTGGGTGGAAGTAAAAATGCACTGCAAATTGTTTTTTTGGGTTGAATTAAAA
This sequence comes from Leucoraja ocellata, assembly GCA_036785375.1. Taxonomy (NCBI): domain Eukaryota; kingdom Metazoa; phylum Chordata; class Chondrichthyes; order Rajiformes; family Rajidae; genus Leucoraja; species Leucoraja ocellata. The sequence continues at coordinate 417,931 of JAWMAR010000314.1, read as the reverse complement.
TGCACTGCAAATGGTTGTTTGGGTTGAAGTAAAAATGCACTGCAATTGTTTGTTTGGGTTGAAGTAAAAATGTACTGCAAATGGTAGGTTGGGATGCAGTGAAAATGCACTGCAAATGGTTGTTTCGGTTGCAGGAAAAATGCACTGCAAATGTTAGTTTGGGTTGCAGTAGCAATGCACTGCAAATGATTGTTTCGGTTGATTTAAAAATGCTCTGCAAATGGTTGTTTGGGTTGAAGTAAAAATGCACTGCAAATGGTTGTTTGGGTTGAAGTTAAAATGTACTGCAAATGGTTGTTTGGGTTGAAGTAAAAATGCACTGCAAATGGTTGTTTGGGGTTTTTTTCGTTGAAGAAAAATGCACTGCAAATGATTGTTTGAGTTGAAGTAAAAATGTACTGCAAATGGTAGTTTAGGTTGCAGTAAAAATGCACTGCAAATGGTTGTTTGGGGGGTTTTGGGTTGAAGTAAAAATGCACTGCAAATGGTTTTTTGGGTTGAAGGAAAAATGCACTGCCAATGGTTGTTTGGGTTGAAGTAAAAAAATGCACTTCAAATGGTTGTTTGGGGGGTTTTAGGTTGAAGTAAAAATGCACTGCAAATGGCTTTTTGGGTTCAAGGAAAATGCACTGCTAATCGTTGTTTGGGTTGAAGTAAAAGGGCACTGCATATGATTGTTTGGGTTGATGTAAACATGCACTGCCAATGGTTGTTTGGGTTGAAGTAAAAAAGCACAGCAAATGGTTGTTTGGGTTGAAGGGAAAATGCATTGCAAATGGATGTTTGGGTTGAAGTAAAATGCACTGCAAATGGTTGTTTGGGTTGAAGTAAAAATGCACCGCAAATGGTTGTTTGGGTTGAAGTAAAAATGTACTGCAAATGGTAGTATGGGTTGCAGTAAAAATGCACTGCAAATGGTTGTTTCGGTTGATGTAAAATGCTCTGCAAATTGTTGTTTGGGTTGCAGTAAAATGCTCTGCAAATGGTTGTTTGAGTTGAAGTAAAAATGCACTGCAAATGTTTGTTTGGGTTGAAGTAAAAATGCACTGAAAAATGGTTGTTTGGGTTGAAGTAAAAATGCACTGCAAATGGTTGCTGGGGGGGGGGGGGGGGTTGCGTTTAAGTAAAAATGCACTGCAAATGATTGTTTGGGTTGAAGTATAATTGCACTACAAATGGTTGTTTGGGTTGATGTAAAAATGCACTGCAAATGGTTGTTTGGGTTGAAGTAAAAATGCACTGCAGATGATTGTTTGGGATGAAGTATAAATGCACTACAAATGGTTGTTTGTGTTGATGTAAAAATGCACTGCAAATGGTTGTTTGTGTTAAAGTAAAAATGCACAGCAAATGGTTGTTTGGGTTGAAGGGAAAATGCACTGCAAATGGTTGTTTGGGCTGTAGTAACAATGCACTGCAAATGGTTGTTTGGGTTGAAGAAAAAATGGAATGCAAACGGTTGTTTGGGTTGAAGTACAAATGCGCTGCAAATGGTTGTTTGGGTGGAAGTAAAAATGCACTGCAAATTGTTGTTTGGGTTGAAGTAAAAATGCATTGCAAATACTTGTTTGGGTTGGAGTAAAAATGCACTGCAAATATTTTTTTTGTGTTGAAGAAAAATGAACTGCAAATGGTTGTTTGGGTTGAAGTCAAAATGCACTGCAAATGGTTGTTTGGGTTGAAGTAAAAATGTACTGCAAATGGTAGGTTGGTTTGCAGTAGCAATGCACTGCAAATGATTGTTTCGGTTGATTTAAAAATGCTCTGCAACTGGTTGTTTGGGTTGAAGTAAAAATGCACTGCAAATGGTTGTTTGGGTTGAAGTTGAAATGTACTGCAAATGGTTGTTTGGGTTGAAGTAAAAATGCACTGCAAATGGTTGTTTGGGGGTTTTTGATTTGAAGAAAAATGCACTGCAAATGATTGTTTGAGTTGAAGTAAAAATGTACTGCAAATGGTAGTTTAGGTTGCAGTAAAAATGCACAGCAAATGGTTGTTTCCGTTGATGTAAAAATGCTCTGCAAATGTTTGTTTGGGTTGCAGTAAAATGCTGTGCAAATGGTTGTTTGAGGAAGTAAAAATGCACTGCAAATGGTTGTTTGGGTTGAAGTAAAAATGCACTGCAAATGGTTGTTTGGGTTGAAGTAAAAATGCACTGAATATGGTTGTTTGGGTTGAAGTGAAAATGTACTGCAAATGGTAGTTTGGGTTGCAGTAAAAATGCACTGCAAATGCTTGTTTCGGTTGATGTAAAATGTTCTGCAAATGGTTGTTTGGGTTGCAGTAAAATGCTCTGCAAATGGTTGTTTGAGTTGAAGTAAAAATGCACTGCAAATGTTTGTTTGGGTTGAAGTAAAAATGCACTGAAAATGGTTGCTTGGGTTGAAGTAATAATGTACTGCAAATGGTAGTTTGGGTTGCAGTAAAAATGCACTGCAAATGATTGTTTAGGTTGCAGTAAAAATGCACTGCAAATGGTTGTTTCGGTTGATGTAAAAATGCTCTGCAAATGTTTGTTTGGGTTGCAGTAAAATGCTCTGCAAATGGTTGTTTGAGTAGAAGTAAAAATGCACTCCAAATGGTTGTGTGGGTTGAAGTAAAAATGCACTGAATATGGTTGTTTGGGGGATTTTGCGTTGAAGAAAAAAGCACTGCAAATGGTTGTTTGGTTTGAAGTAAAAATGCACTGCAAATGATTGTTTCGGTTGATTTAAAAATGCTCTGCAAATGGTTGTTTGGGTTGAAGTAAACATGCACTGCAAATGGTTGTTTGGGTTGCAGGAAAAATGCACTGCAAATGTTAGTTTGGGTTGCAGTAGCAATGCACTGCAAATGATTGTTTCGTTTGATTTAAAAATGCTCTGCAAATGGTTGTTTGGGTTGAATTAAAAATGCACTGCAAATGGATGTTTGGGTTGAAGTTAAAATGTACTGCAAATGGTTGTTTGGGTTGAAGTAAAAATGCACTGCAAATGGTTGTTTGGGGGTTTTTGCGTTGAAGAAAAATGCACTGCAAATGATTGTTTGAGTTGAAGTATAAATGTACTGCAAATGGTAGTTTAGGTTGCAGCAAAAATGCACTGCATATGGTTGTTTGGGGGGTTTTGGGTTGAAGTAAAAATGCACTGCAAATGGTTTTTTGGGTTGAAGTAAACATGCACTGCAAATGGCTTTTTGGGTTCAAGGAAAATGCACTGCTAATCGTTGTTTGGGTTGAAGTAAAAGTGCACTGCATATGATTGTTTGGGTTGATGTAAACATGCACTGCCAATGGTTGTTTGGGTTGAAGTAAAAAAGCACAGCAAATGGTTGTTTGGGTTGAAGGGAAAATGCATTGCAAATGGATGTATGGGTTGAAGTAAAATGCACTGCAAATGGTTGTTTGGGTTGAAGTAAAAATGCACTGCAAATGGTTGTTTGGGTTGAAGTAAAAATGTACTGCAAATGGTAGTTTGGGTTGCAGTAAAAATGCACTGCAAATGATTGTTTAGGTTGCAGTAAAAATGCACTGCAAATGGTTGTTTCGGTTGATGTAAAAATGCTCTGCAAATGTTTGTTTGGGTTGCAGTAAAATGCTCTGCAAATGGTAGTTTGGGTTGCAGTAAAATGCACTGCAAATGGTTGTTTCGGTTGATGTAAAATGCTCTGCAAATGGTTGTTTGGGTTGCAGTAAAATGCTCTGCAAATGGTTGTTTGGGTCGAAGTAAAAAAACACTGCAAATGGTTGTTTGGTTTGAAGTAAAAATGCACTGCAAATGGTTGTTTGGGTTAAAGTAAAAATGCACAGCAAATGGTTGTTTGGGTTGCAGGGAAAATGCACTGCAAATGGTAGTTTGGGTTGCAGTAGCAATGCACTGCAAATGATTGTTTCGGTTGATTTAAAAATGCTCTGCAAATGGTTGTTTGGGTTGAAGTAAACATGCACTGCAAATGGTTGTTTAGGTTGAAGTAAAAATGCACTGCAAATGGTTGTTTGGGGGATTTTGCGTTGAAGAAAAATGCACTGCAAATGATTGTTTGAGTTGAAATAAAAATGTACTGCAAATTATTGTTTCGGTTGATTTAAAAATGCTCTGGAAATTTTTGTTTGGGTTGAAGTAAAAATGCACTGCAAATGGTTGTTTGGGTTGAAGTAAAAATGCACTGCAAATGGTTGTTTGGGGGATTTCGCGTTGAAGAAAAATGGTTGTTTCGGTTGATGTAAAATGCTCTGCAAATGGTTGTTTGGGTTGCAGTAAAATGCTTTGCAAATGGTTGTTTGAGTTGAAGTAAAAATGCACTGCAAATGTTTGTTTGGGTTGAAGTAAAAATGCACTGAAAAATGGTTGTTTGGGTTGAAGTAATAATGTACTGCAAATGGTAGTTTGGGTTACAGTAAAAATGCACTGCAAATGATTGTTTCGGTTGATGTAAAAATTCTCTGCAAATGGTTGTTTGGGTTGAAGTAAAAATGCACTGAATATGGTTGTTTGGGTTGAAGTGAAAATGTACTGCAAATGGTAGTTTGGGTTGCAGTAAAAATGCACTGCAAATGGTTGTTTCGGTTGATGTAAAATGCTCTGCAAATGGTTGTTTGGGTTGCAGTAAAATGCTCTGCAAATGGTTGTTTGGGTCGAAGTAAAAAAGCACTGCAAATGGTTGTTTGGTTTGAAGTAAAAATGCACTGCAAATGGTTGTTTGGGATAAAGTAAAAATGCACAGCAAATGGTTGTTTGGGTTGCAGGGAAAATGCACTGCAAATGGTAGTTTGGGTTGCAGTAGCAATGCACTGCAAATGATTGTTTCGGTTGATTTAAAAATGCTCTGCAAATGGTTGTTTGGGTTGAAGTAAACATGCACTGCAAATGGTTGTTTGGGTTGAAGTAAAAATGCACTGCAAATGGTTGTTTGGGGGATTTTGCGTTGAAGAAAAATGCACTGCAAATGATTGTTTGAGTTGAAGTAAAAATGTACTGCAAATTATTGTTTCGGTTGATTTAAAAATGCTCTGGAAATGGTTGTTTGGGTTGAAGTAAACATGCACTGCAAATGGTTGTTTGGGTTGAAGTAAAAATGCATTGCAAATGGTTGTTTGGGGGATTTCGCGTTGAAGAAAAATGGTTGTTTCGGTTGATGTAAAATGCTCTGCAAATGGTTGTTTGGGTTGCAGTAAAATGCTCTGCAAATGGTTGTTTGAGTTGAAGTAAAAATGCACTGCAAATGTTTGTTTGGGTTGAAGTAAAAATGCACTGAAAAATGGTTGTTTGGGTTGAAGTAATAATGTACTGCAAATGGTAGTTTGGGTTACAGTAAAAATGCATTGCAAATTATTGTTTCGGTTGATGTAAAAATTCTCTGCAAATGGTTGTTTGGGTTGAAGTAAAAATGCACTGCAAATGGTTGTTTGGGTTGAAGTAAAAATGTACTGCAAATGGTAGTTTGGGTTGCAGTAAAAATGCACTGCAAATGATTGTTTAGGTTGCAGTAAAAATGCACTGCAAATGGTTGTTTCGGTTGATGTAAAAATGCTCTGCAAATGTTTGTTTGGGTTGCAGTAAAATGCTCTGCAAATGGTAGTTTGGGTTGCAGTAAAATGCACTGCAAATGGTTGTTTCGGTTGATGTAAAATGCTCTGCAAATGGTTGTTTGGGTTGCAGTAAAATGCTCTGCAAATGGTTGTTTGGGTCGAAGTAAAAAAGCACTGCAAATGGTTGTTTGGTTTGAAGTAAAAATGCACTGCAAATGGTTGTTTGGGTTAAAGTAAAAATGCACAGCAAATGGTTGTTTGGGTTGCAGGGAAAATGCACTGCAAATGGTAGTTTGGGTTGCAGTAGCAATTCACTGCAAATGATTGTTTCGGTTGATTTAAAAATGCTCTGCAAATGGTTGTTTGGGTTGAAGTAAACATGCACTGCAAATGGTTGTTTAGGTTGAAGTAAAAATGCACTGCAAATTGTTGTTTGGGGGATTTTGCGTTGAAGAAAAATGCACTGCAAATGATTGTTTGAGTTGAAATAAAAATGTACTGCAAATTATTGTTTCGGTTGATTTAAAAATGCTCTGGAAATGGTTGTTTGGGTTGAAGTAAAAATGCACTGCAAATGGTTGTTTGGGTTGAAGTAAAAATGCACTGCAAATGGTTGTTTGGGGGATTTCGCGTTGAAGAAAAATGGTTGTTTCGGTTGATGTAAAATGCTCTGCAAATGGTTGTTTGGGTTGCAGTAAAATGCTTTGCAAATGGTTGTTTGAGTTGAAGTAAAAATGCACTGCAAATGTTTGTTTGGGTTGAAGTAAAAATGCACTGAAAAATGGTTGTTTGGGTTGAAGTAATAATGTACTGCAAATGGTAGTTTGGGTTACAGTAAAAATGCACTGCAAATGATTGTTTCGGTTGATGTAAAAATTCTCTGCAAATGGTTGTTTGGGTTGAAGTAAAAATGCACTGAATATGGTTGTTTGGGTTGAAGTGAAAATGTACTGCAAATGGTAGTTTGGGTTGCAGTAAAAATGCACTGCAAATGGTTGTTTCGGTTGATGTAAAATGCTCTGCAAATGGTTGTTTGGGTTGCAGTAAAATGCTCTGCAAATGGTTGTTTGGGTCGAAGTAAAAAAGCACTGCAAATGGTTGTTTGGTTTGAAGTAAAAATGCACTGCAAATGGTTGTTTGGGATAAAGTTAAAATGCACAGCAAATGGTTGTTTGGGTTGCAGGGAAAATGCACTGCAAATGGTAGTTTGGGTTTCAGTAGCAATGCACTGCAAATGATTGTTTCGGTTGATTTAAAAATGCTCTGCAAATGGTTGTTTGGGTTGAAGTAAACATGCACTGCAAATGGTTGTTTGGGTTGAAGTAAAAATGCACTGCAAATGGTTGTTTGGGGGATTTTGCGTTGAAGAAAAATGCACTGCAAATGATTGTTTGAGTTGAAGTAAAAATGTACTGCAAATTATTGTTTCGGTTGATTTAAAAATGCTCTGGAAATGGTTGTTTGGGTTGAAGTAAACATGCACTGCAAATGGTTGTTTGGGTTGAAGTAAAAATGCATTGCAAATGGTTGTTTGGGGGATTTCGCGTTGAAGAAAAATGGTTGTTTCGGTTGATGTAAAATGCTCTGCAAATGGTTGTTTGGGTTGCAGTAAAATGCTCTGCAAATGGTTGTTTGAGTTGAAGTAAAAATGCACTGCAAATGTTTGTTTGGGTTGAAGTAAAAATGCACTGAAAAATGGTTGTTTGGGTTGAAGTAATAATGTACTGCAAATGGTAGTTTGGGTTACAGTAAAAATGCACTGCAAATTATTGTTTCGGTTGATGTACAAATTCTCTGCAAATGGTTGTTTGGGTTGAAGTAAAAATGCACTGCAAATGGTTGTTTGGGTTGACGTAAAAATGTACTGCAAATGGTTGTTTGGGTTGAAGTAAAAATGCACTGCAGATGATTGTTTGGGATGAAGTATAAATGCACTACAAATGGTTGTTTGGGTTGATGTAAAAATGCACTGCAAATGGTTGTTTGTGTTAAAGTAAAAATGCACAGCAAATGGTTGTTTGGGTTGAAGGGAAAATGCACTGCAAATGGTTGTTTGGGTTGTAGTAACAATGCACTGCAAATGGTTGTTTGGGTTGAAGTAAAAATGGACTGCAGATGGTTGTTTGGGTGGAAGTAAAAATGCACTGCAAATTGTTGTTTGGGTTGAAGTAAAAATGCATTGCAAATACTTGTTTGGGTTGGAGTAAAAATGCACTGCAAATATTTTTTTTGTGTTGAAGTAAAATGAACTGCAAATGGTTGTTTGGGTTGATGTAAAAATGCTCTGCAAATGTTTGTTTGGGTTGCAGTAAAATGCTCTGCAAATGGTTGTTTGAGTAGAAGTAAAAATGCACTGCAAATGGTTGTGTGGGTTGAAGTAAAAATGCACTGAATATGGTTGTTTGGGTTGAAGTGAAAATGTACTGCAAATGGTAGTTTGGGTTGCAGTAAAAATGCACTGCAAATGGTTGTTTCGGTTGATGTAAAATGCTCTGCAAATGGTTGTTTGGGTTGCAGTAAAATGCTCTGCAAATGGTTGTTTGGGTCGAAGTAAAAAAGCACTGCAAATGGTTGTTTGGTTTGAAGTAAAAATGCACTGCAAATGGTTGTTTGGGTTAAAGTAAAAATGCACAGCAAATGGTTGTTTGGGTTGCAGGGAAAATGCACTGCAAATGGTAGTTTGGGTTGCAGTAGCAATGCACTGCAAATGATTGTTTCTGTTGATTTAAAAATGCTCTGCAAATGGTTGTTTGGGTTGAAGTAAACATGCACTGCAAATGGTTGTTTGGGTTGAAGTAAAAATGCACTGCAAATGGTTGTTTGGGGGATTTTGCGTTGAAGAAAAATGCACTGCAAATGATTGTTTGAGTTGAAGTAAAAATGTACTGCAAATTATTGTTTCGGTTGATTTAAAAATGCTCTGGAAATGGTTGTTTGGGTTGAAGTAAAAATGCACTGCAAATGGTTGTTTGGGTTGAAGTAAAAATGCACTGCAAATGGTTGTTTGGGGGATTTCGCGTTGAAGAAAAATGGTTGTTTCGGTTGATGTAAAATGCTCTGCAAATGGTTGTTTGGGTTGCAGTAAAATGCTCTGCAAATGGTTGTTTGAGTTGAAGTAAAAATGCACTGCAAATGTTTGTTTGGGTTGAAGTAAAAATGCACTGAAAAATGGTTGTTTGGGTTGAAGTAATAATGTACTGCAAATGGTAGTTTGGGTTACAGTAAAAATGCACTGCAAATGATTGTTTCGGTTGATGTAAAAATTCTCTGCAAATGTTTGTTTGGGTTGCAGTAAAATGCTCTGCAAATGGTTGTTTGAGTAGAAGTAAAAATGCACTGCAAATGGTTGTGTGGGTTGAAGTAAAAATGCACTGAATATGGTTGTTTGGGTTGAAGTGAAAATGTACTGCAAATGGTAGTTTAGGTTGCAGTAAAAATGCACTGCAAATGGTTGTTTCGGTTGATGTAAAATGCTCTGCAAATGGTTGTTTGGGTTGCAGTAAAATGCTCTGCAAATGGTTGTTTGGGTCGAAGTAAAAAAGCACTGCAAATGGTTGTTTGGTTTGAAGTAAAAATGCACTGCAAATGGTTGTTTGGGTTAAAGTAAAAATGCACAGCAAATGGTTGTTTGGGTTGCAGGGAAAATGCACTGCAAATGGTAGTTTGGGTTGCAGTAGCAATGCACTGCAAATGATTGTTTCGGTTGATTTAAAAATGCTCTGCAAATGGTTGTTTGGGTTGAAGTAAACATGCACTGCAAATGGTTGTTTGGGTTGAAGTAAAAATGCACTGTAAATGGTTGTTTGGGGGATTTTGCGTTGAAGAAAAATGCACTGCAAATGATTGTTTGAGTTGAAGTAAAAATGTACTGCAAATTATTGTTTCGGTTGATTTAAAAATGCTCTGGAAATGGTTGTTTGGGTTGAAGTAAAAATGCACTGCAAATGGTTGTTTGGGTTGAAGTAAAAATGCACTGCAAATGGTTGTTTGGGGGATTTCGCGTTGAAGAAAAATGGTTGTTTCGGTTGATGTAAAATGCTCTGCAAATGGTTGTTTGGGTTGCAGTAAAATGCTCTGCAAATGGTTGTTTGAGTTGAAGTAAAAATGCACTGCAAATGTTTGTTTGGGTTGAAGTAAAAATGCACTGAAAAATGGTTGTTTGGGTTGAAGTAATAATGTACTGCAAATGGTAGTTTGGGTTACAGTAAAAATGCACTGCAAATGATTGTTTCGGTTGATGTAAAAATTCTCTGCAAATGGTTGTTTGGGTTGAAGTAAAAATGCACTGCAAATGGTTGTTTGGGTTGACGTAAAAATGTACTGCAAATGGTTGTTTGGGTTGAAGTAAAAATGCACTGCAGATGATTGTTTGGGATGAAGTATAAATGCACTACAAATGGTTGTTTGGGTTGATGTAAAAATGCACTGCAAATGGTTGTTTGTGTTAAAGTAAAAATGCACAGCAAATGGTTGTTTGGGTTGAAGGGAAAATGCACTGCAAATGGTTGTTTGGGTTGTAGTAAAAATGCACTGCAAATGGTTGTTTGGGTTGAAGTAAAAATGGACTGCAGATGGTTGTTTGGGTGGAAGTAAAAATGCACTGCAAATTGTTGTTTGGGTTGAAGTAAAAATGCATTGCAAATACTTGTTTGGGTTGGAGTAAAAATGCACTGCAAATATTTTTTTTGTGTTGAAGTAAAATGAACTGCAAATGGTTGTTTGGGTTGAAGTAAAAATGCACTGCAAATGGTTGTTTTAGGTTGAAGTAAAAATTCACTGAATATGGTTGTTTGGGTTGCAGTAAAAATGCACTGCAAATGGTTGTTTCGGTTGATGTAAAAATGCTCTGCAAATGTTTGTTTGGGTTGCAGTAAAATGCTCTGCAAATGGTTGTTTGAGCTGAAGTAAAAATGCACTGCGAATGTTTGTTTGGGTTGAAGTAAAAATGCACTGAAAAATGGTTGTTTGGGTTGAAGTAAAAATACACTGCAAATGTTTGTTTGAGCTGCAGTAAAAATGCACTGCAAATGGTTCTTTGGGTTGAAGTAAAATGCACTTCAAATGGTTGTTTGTGTTGAAGCAAAATGCACTGAAAATGGTTGTTTGGGTTGAAGTAAAAATGTACTGCAAATGGTTGTTTGGTTTGAAGTAAAAATGCACTGCAAATGGTTGCTTGGGGGGGTTTGCGTTGAAGTAAAAATGCACTGCAAAAGATTGTTTGGGTTGAAGTATAAATGCACTGCAAATGATTGTTTGGGTTGAAGTATAAATGCACTACAAATGGTTGTTTGGGTTGTAGTAACAAGGTACTGCAAATGGTTGTTTGGGTTGAAGAAAAAATGGAATGCAAACGGTTGTTTGGGTTGATGTACAAATGCGCTGAAAATGGTTGTTTGGGTGGAAGTAAAAATGCTCTGCAAATTGTTTTTTTTGGGTTGAATTAAAATGCACTGCAAATGGTTATTCGGGTTGAAGTAAAAATGCACTGCAAAAGATTGTTTGGGTTGAAGTATAAAATGCACTGCAAATGGTTGTTTGGGTTAAAGTAAAAATGCACAGCAAATGGTTGTTTGGGTTGAAGGAAAAATGCACTGCAAATGGTTGTTTGGGTTGTAGTAACAATGTACTGCAAATGGTTGTTTGGGTTGAAGAAAAAATGGAATGCAAACGGTTGTTTGGGTTGAAGTACAAATGCGCTGCAAATGGTTGTTTGGGTGGAAGTAAAAATGCACTGCAAATTGTTTTTTTGGGTTGAATTAAAATGCACTGCAAATGGTTGTTTGGGTTGAAGTAAAAATGTACTGCAAATGGTAGGTTGGGATGCAGTAAAATGCACTGCAAATGGTTGTTTCGGTTGCAGGAAAAATGCACTGCAAATGTTAGTTTGGGTTGCAGTAGCAATGCACTGCAAATGATTGTTTCGGTTGATTTAAAAATGCTCTGCAAATGGTTGTTTGGGTTGAAGTAAAAATGCACTGCAAATGGTTGTTTGGGTTGAAGTTAAAATGTACTGCAAATGGTTGTTTGGGTTGAAGTAAAAATGCACTGCAAATGGTTGTTTGGGGTTTTTTTCGTTGAAGAAAAATGCACTGCAAATGATTGTTTGAGTTGAAGTAAAAATGTACTGCAAATGGTAGTTTAGGTTGCAGTAAAAATGCACTGCAAATGGTTGTTTGGGGGGTTTTGGGTTGAAGTAAAAATGCACTGCAAATGGTTTTTTGGGTTGAAGGAAAAATGCACTGCCAATGGTTGTTTGGGTTGAACTAAAAAAATGCACTTCAAATGGTTGTTTGGGGGGTTTTGGGTTGAAGTAAAAATGCACTGCAAATGGCTTTTTGGGTTCAAGGAAAATGCACTGCTAATCGTTGTTTGGGTTGAAGTAAAAGGGCACTGCATATGATTGTTTGGGTTGATGTAAACATGCACTGCCAATGGTTGTTTGGGTTGAAGTAAAAAAGCACAGCAAATGGTTGTTTGGGTTGAAGGGAAAATGCATTGCAAATGGATGTTTGGGTTGAAGTAAAATGCACTGCAAATGGTTGTTTGGGTTGAAGTAAAAATGCACCGCAAATGGTTGTTTGGGTTGAAGTAAAAATGTACTGCAAATGGTAGTATGGGTTGCAGTAAAAATGCACTGCAAATGGTTGTTTCGGTTGATGTAAAATGCTCTGCAAATTGTTGTTTGGGTTGCAGTAAAATGCTCTGCAAATGGTTGTTTGAGTTGAAGTAAAAATGCACTGCAAATGTTTGTTTGGGTTGAAGTAAAAATGCACTGAAAAATGGTTGTTTGGGTTGAAGTAAAAATGCACTGCAAATGGTTGCTGGGGGGGGGTGCGTTTAAGTAAAAATGCACTGCAAATGATTGTTTGGGTTGAAGTATAAATGCACTACAAATGGTTGTTTGGGTTGATGTAAAAATGCACTGCAAATGGTTGTTTGGGTTGAAGTAAAAATGCACTGCAGATGATTGTTTGGGATGAAGTATAAATGCACTACAAATGGTTGTTTGTGTTGATGTAAAAATGCACTGCAAATGGTTGTTTGTGTTAAAGTAAAAATGCACAGCAAATGGTTGTTTGGGTTGAAGGGAAAATGGACTGCAGATGGTTGTTTGGGTGGAAGTAAAAATGCACTGCAAATTGTTGTTTGGGTTGAAGTAAAAATGCATTGCAAATACTTGTTTGGGTTGGAGTAAAAATGCACTGCAAATATTTTTTTTGTGTTGAAGTAAAATGAACTGCAAATGGTTGTTTGGGTTGAAGTAAAAATGCACTGCAAATGGTTGTTTTAGGTTGAAGTAAAAATTCACTGAATATGGTTGTTTGGGTTGCAGTAAAAATGCACTGCAAATGGTTGTTTCGGTTGATGTAAAAATGCTCTGCAAATGTTTGTTTGGGTTGCAGTAAAATGCTCTGCAAATGGTTGTTTGAGCTGAAGTAAAAATGCACTGCGAATGTTTGTTTGGGTTGAAGTAAAAATGCACTGAAAAATGGTTGTTTGGGTTGAAGTAAAAATACACTGCAAATGTTTGTTTGAGCTGCAGTAAAAATGCACTGCAAATGGTTCTTTGGGTTGAAGTAAAATGCACTTCAAATGGTTGTTTGTGTTGAAGCAAAATGCACTGAAAATGGTTGTTTGGGTTGAAGTAAAAATGTACTGCAAATGGTTGTTTGGTTTGAAGTAAAAATGCACTGCAAATGGTTGCTTGGGGGGGTTTGCGTTGAAGTAAAAATGCACTGCAAAAGATTGTTTGGGTTGAAGTATAAATGCACTGCAAATGATTGTTTGGGTTGAAGTATAAATGCACTACAAATGGTTGTTTGGGTTGTAGTAACAAGGTACTGCAAATGGTTGTTTGGGTTGAAGAAAAAATGGAATGCAAACGGTTGTTTGGGTTGATGTACAAATGCGCTGAAAATGGTTGTTTGGGTGGAAGTAAAAATGCTCTGCAAATTGTTTTTTTTGGGTTGAATTAAAATGCACTGCAAATGGTTATTCGGGTTGAAGTAAAAATGCACTGCAAAAGATTGTTTGGGTTGAAGTATAAAATGCACTGCAAATGGTTGTTTGGGTTAAAGTAAAAATGCGCAGCAAATGGTTGTTTGGGTTGAAGGAAAAATGCACTGCAAATGGTTGTTTGGGTTGTAGTAACAATGTACTGCAAATGGTTGTTTGGGTTGAAGAAAAAATGGAATGCAAACGGTTGTTTGGGTTGAAGTACAAATGCGCTGCAAATGGTTGTTTGGGTGGAAGTAAAAATGCACTGCAAATTGTTTTTTTGGGTTGAATTAAAATGCACTGCAAATGGTTGTTTGGGTTGAAGTAAAAATGCACTGCAAATGTTTGTTTGGGTTGAAGTAAAAATGTACTGCAAATGGTAGGTTGGGATGCAGTAAAATGCACTGCAAATGGTTGTTTCGGTTGCAGGAAAAATGCACTGCAAATGTTAGTTTGGGTTGCAGTAGCAATGCACTGCAAATGATTGTTTCGGTTGATTTAAAAATGCTCTGCAAATGGTTGTTTGGGTTGAAGTAAAAATGCACTGCAAATGGTTGTTTGGGTTGAAGTTAAAATGTACTGCAAATGATTGTTTGAGTTGAAGTAAAAATGTACTGCAAATGGTAGTTTAGGTTGCAGTAAAAATGCACTGCAAATGGTTGTTTGGGGGGTTTTGGGTTGAAGTAAAAATGCACTGCAAATGGTTTTTTGGGTTGAAGGAAAAATGCACTGCCAATGGTTGTTTGGGTTGAAGTAAAAAAATGCACTTCAAATGGTTGTTTGGGGGGTTTTGGGTTGAAGTAAAAATGCACTGCAAATGGCTTTTTGGGTTCAAGGAAAATGCACTGCTAATCGTTGTTTGGGTTGAAGTAAAAGGGCACTGCATATGATTGTTTGGGTTGATGTAAACATGCACTGCCAATGGTTGTTTGGGTTGAAGTAAAAAAGCACAGCAAATGGTTGTTTGGGTTGAAGGGAAAATGCATTGCAAATGGATGTTTGGGTTGAAGTAAAATGCACTGCAAATGGTTGTTTGGGTTGAAGTAAAAATGCACCGCAAATGGTTGTTTGGGTTGAAGTAAAAATGTACTGCAAATGGTAGTATGGGTTGCAGTAAAAATGCACTGCAAATGGTTGTTTCGGTTGATGTAAAATGCTCTGCAAATTGTTGTTTGGGTTGCAGTAAAATGCTCTGCAAATGGTTGTTTGAGTTGAAGTAAAAATGCACTGCAAATGTTTGTTTGGGTTGAAGTAAAAATGCACTGAAAAATGGTTGTTTGGGTTGAAGAAAAAATGCACTGCAAATGGTTGCTGGGGGGGGGTTGCGTTTAAGTAAAAATGCACTGCAAATGATTGTTTGGGTTGAAGTATAAATGCACTACAAATGGTTGTTTGGGTTGATGTAAAAATGCACTGCAAATGGTTGTTTGGGTTGAAGTAAAAATGCACTGCAGATGATTGTTTGGGATGAAGTATAAATGCACTACAAATGGTTGTTTGTGTTGATGTAAAAATGCACTGCAAATGGTTGTTTGTGTTAAAGTAAAAATGCACAGCAAATGGTTGTTTGGGTTGAAGGGAAAATGCACTGCAAATGGTTGTTTGGGCTGTAGTAACAATGCACTGCAAATGGTTGTTTGGGTTGAAGAAAAAATGGAATGCAAACGGTTGTTTGGGTTGAAGTACAAATGCGCTGCAAATGGTTGTTTGGGTGGAAGTAAAAATGCACTGCAAATTGTTGTTTGGGTTGAAGTAAAAATGCATTGCAAATACTTGTTTGGGTTGGAGTAAAAATGCACTGCAAATATTTTTTTTGTGTTGAAGAAAAATGAACTGCAAATGGTTGTTTGGGTTGAAGTCAAAATGCACTGCAAATGGTTGTTTGGGTTGAAGTAAAAATGTACTGCAAATGGTAGGTTGGTTTGCAGTAGCAATGCACTGCAAATGATTGTTTCGGTTGATTTAAAAATGCTCTGCAACTGGTTGTTTGGGTTGAAGTAAAAATGCACTGCAAATGGTTGTTTGGGTTGAAGTTAAAATGTACTGCAAATGGTTGTTTGGGTTGAAGTAAAAATGCACTGCAAATGGTTGTTTGGGGGTTTTTGAGTTGAAGAAAAATGCACTGCAAATGATTGTTTGAGTTGAAGTAAAAATGTACTGCAAATGGTAGTTTAGGTTGCAGTAAAAATGCACAGCAAATGGTTGTTTCCGTTGATGTAAAAATGCTCTGCAAATGTTTGTTTGGGTTGCAGTAAAATGCTGTGCAAATGGTTGTTTGAGGAAGTAAAAATGCACTGCAAATGGTTGTTTGGGTTGAAGTAAAAATGCACTGCAAATGGTTGCTTGGGGGGGTTTGCGTTGAAGTAAAAATGCACTGCAAAAGATTGTTTGGGTTGAAGTATAAATGCACTGCAAATGATTGTTTGGGTTGAAGTATAAATGCACTACAAATGGTTGTTTGGGTTGTAGTAACAAGGTACTGCAAATGGTTGTTTGGGTTGAAGAAAAAATGGAATGCAAACGGTTGTTTGGGTTGATGTACAAATGCGCTGAAAATGGTTGTTTGGGTGGAAGTAAAAATGCTCTGCAAATTGTTTTTTTTGGGTTGAATTAAAATGCACTGCAAATGGTTATTCGGGTTGAAGTAAAAATGCACTGCAAAAGATTGTTTGGGTTGAAGTATAAAATGCACTGCAAATGGTTGTTTGGGTTAAAGTAAAAATGCGCAGCAAATGGTTGTTTGGGTTGAAGGAAAAATGCACTGCAAATGGTTGTTTGGGTTGTAGTAACAATGTACTGCAAATGGTTGTTTGGGTTGAAGAAAAAATGGAATGCAAACGGTTGTTTGGGTTGAAGTACAAATGCGCTGCAAATGGTTGTTTGGGTGGAAGTAAAAATGCACTGCAAATTGTTTTTTTGGGTTGAATTAAAATGCACTGCAAATGGTTGTTTGGGTTGAAGTAAAAATGCACTGCAAATGTTTGTTTGGGTTGAAGTAAAAATGTACTGCAAATGGTAGGTTGGGATGCAGTAAAATGCACTGCAAATGGTTGTTTCGGTTGCAGGAAAAATGCACTGCAAATGTTAGTTTGGGTTGCAGTAGCAATGCACTGCAAATGATTGTTTCGGTTGATTTAAAAATGCTCTGCAAATGGTTGTTTGGGTTGAAGTAAAAATGCACTGCAAATGGTTGTTTGGGTTGAAGTTAAAATGTACTGCAAATGATTGTTTGAGTTGAAGTAAAAATGTACTGCAAATGGTAGTTTAGGTTGCAGTAAAAATGCACTGCAAATGGTTGTTTGGGGGGTTTTGGGTTGAAGTAAAAATGCACTGCAAATGGTTTTTTGGGTTGAAGGAAAAATGCACTGCCAATGGTTGTTTGGGTTGAAGTAAAAAAATGCACTTCAAATGGTTGTTTGGGGGGTTTTGGGTTGAAGTAAAAATGCACTGCAAATGGCTTTTTGGGTTCAAGGAAAATGCACTGCTAATCGTTGTTTGGGTTGAAGTAAAAGGGCACTGCATATGATTGTTTGGGTTGATGTAAACATGCACTGCCAATGGTTGTTTGGGTTGAAGTAAAAAAGCACAGCAAATGGTTGTTTGGGTTGAAGGGAAAATGCATTGCAAATGGATGTTTGGGTTGAAGTAAAATGCACTGCAAATGGTTGTTTGGGTTGAAGTAAAAATGCACCGCAAATGGTTGTTTGGGTTGAAGTAAAAATGTACTGCAAATGGTAGTATGGGTTGCAGTAAAAATGCACTGCAAATGGTTGTTTCGGTTGATGTAAAATGCTCTGCAAATTGTTGTTTGGGTTGCAGTAAAATGCTCTGCAAATGGTTGTTTGAGTTGAAGTAAAAATGCACTGCAAATGTTTGTTTGGGTTGAAGTAAAAATGCACTGAAAAATGGTTGTTTGTGTTGAAGTAAAAATGCACTGCAAATGGTTGCTGGGGGGGGGTTGCGTTTAAGTAAAAATGCACTGCAAATGATTGTTTGGGTTGAAGTATAAATGCACTACAAATGGTTGTTTGGGTTGATGTAAAAATGCACTGCAAATGGTTGTTTGGGTTGAAGTAAAAATGCACTGCAGATGATTGTTTGGGATGAAGTATAAATGCACTACAAATGGTTGTTTGTGTTGATGTAAAAATGCACTGCAAATGGTTGTTTGTGTTAAAGTAAAAATGCACAGCAAATGGTTGTTTGGGTTGAAGGGAAAATGCACTGCAAATGGTTGTTTGGGCTGTAGTAACAATGCACTGCAAATGGTTGTTTGGGTTGAAGAAAAAATGGAATGCAAACGGTTGTTTGGGTTGAAGTACAAATGCGCTGCAAATGGTTGTTTGGGTGGAAGTAAAAATGCACTGCAAATTGTTGTTTGGGTTGATGTAAAAATGCATTGCAAATACTTGTTTGGGTTGGAGTAAAAATGCACTGCAAATATTTTTTTTGTGTTGAAGAAAAATGAACTGCAAATGGTTGTTTGGGTTGAAGTCAAAATGCACTGCAAATGGTTGTTTGGGTTGAAGTAAAAATGTACTGCAAATGGTAGGTTGGTTTGCAGTAGCAATGCACTGCAAATGATTGTTTCGGTTGATTTAAAAATGCTCTGCAACTGGTTGTTTGGGTTGAAGTAAAAATGCACTGCAAATGGTTGTTTGGGTTGAAGTTAAAATGTACTGCAAATGGTTGTTTGGGTTGAAGTAAAAATGCACTGCAAATGGTTGTTTGGGGGTTTTTGAGTTGAAGAAAAATGCACTGCAAATGATTGTTTGAGTTGAAGTAAAAATGTACTGCAAATGGTAGTTTAGGTTGCAGTAAAAATGCACAGCAAATGGTTGTTTCCGTTGATGTAAAAATGCTCTGCAAATGTTTGTTTGGGTTGCAGTAAAATGCTGTGCAAATGGTTGTTTGAGGAAGTAAAAATGCACTGCAAATGGTTGTTTGGGTTGAAGTAAAAATGCACTGCAAATGGTTGCTTGGGGGGGTTTGCGTTGAAGTAAAAATGCACTGCAAAAGATTGTTTGGGTTGAAGTATAAATGCACTGCAAATGATTGTTTGGGTTGAAGTATAAATGCACTACAAATGGTTGTTTGGGTTGTAGTAACAAGGTACTGCAAATGGTTGTTTGGGTTGAAGAAAAAATGGAATGCAAACGGTTGTTTGGGTTGATGTACAAATGCGCTGAAAATGGTTGTTTGGGTGGAAGTAAAAATGCTCTGCAAATTGTTTTTTTTGGGTTGAATTAAAATGCACTGCAAATGGTTATTCGGGTTGAAGTAAAAATGCACTGCAAAAGATTGTTTGGGTTGAAGTATAAAATGCACTGCAAATGGTTGTTTGGGTTAAAGTAAAAATGCGCAGCAAATGGTTGTTTGGGTTGAAGGAAAAATGCACTGCAAATGGTTGTTTGGGTTGTAGTAACAATGTACTGCAAATGGTTGTTTGGGTTGAAGAAAAAATGGAATGCAAACGGTTGTTTGGGTTGAAGTACAAATGCGCTGCAAATGGTTGTTTGGGTGGAAGTAAAAATGCACTGCAAATTGTTTTTTTGGGTTGAATTAAAATGCACTGCAAATGGTTGTTTGGGTTGAAGTAAAAATGCACTGCAAATGTTTGTTTGGGTTGAAGTAAAAATGTACTGCAAATGGTAGGTTGGGATGCAGTAAAATGCACTGCAAATGGTTGTTTCGGTTGCAGGAAAAATGCACTGCAAATGTTAGTTTGGGTTGCAGTAGCAATGCACTGCAAATGATTGTTTCGGTTGATTTAAAAATGCTCTGCAAATGGTTGTTTGGGTTGAAGTAAAAATGCACTGCAAATGGTTGTTTGGGTTGAAGTTAAAATGTACTGCAAATGATTGTTTGAGTTGAAGTAAAAATGTACTGCAAATGGTAGTTTAGGTTGCAGTAAAAATGCACTGCAAATGGTTGTTTGGGGGGTTTTGGGTTGAAGTAAAAATGCACTGCAAATGGTTTTTTGGGTTGAAGGAAAAATGCACTGCCAATGGTTGTTTGGGTTGAAGTAAAAAAATGCACTTCAAATGGTTGTTTGGGGGGTTTTGGGTTGAAGTAAAAATGCACTGCAAATGGCTTTTTGGGTTCAAGGAAAATGCACTGCTAATCGTTGTTTGGGTTGAAGTAAAAGGGCACTGCATATGATTGTTTGGGTTGATGTAAACATGCACTGCCAATGGTTGTTTGGGTTCAAGTAAAAAAGCACAGCAAATGGTTGTTTGGGTTGAAGGGAAAATGCATTGCAAATGGATGTTTGGGTTGAAGTAAAATGCACTGCAAATGGTTGTTTGGGTTGAAGTAAAAATGCACCGCAAATGGTTGTTTGGGTTGAAGTAAAAATGTACTGCAAATGGTAGTATGGGTTGCAGTAAAAATGCACTGCAAATGGTTGTTTCGGTTGATGTAAAATGCTCTGCAAATTGTTGTTTGGGTTGCAGTAAAATGCTCTGCAAATGGTTGTTTGAGTTGAAGTAAAAATGCACTGCAAATGTTTGTTTGGGTTGAAGTAAAAATGCACTGAAAAATGGTTGTTTGGGTTGAAGTAAAAATGCACTGCAAATGGTTGCTGGGGGGGGGGTTGCGTTTAAGTAAAAATGCACTGCAAATGATTGTTTGGGTTGAAGTATAAATGCACTACAAATGGTTGTTTGGGTTGATGTAAAAATGCACTGCAAATGGTTGTTTGGGTTGAAGTAAAAATGCACTGCAGATGATTGTTTGGGATGAAGTATAAATGCACTACAAATGGTTGTTTGTGTTGATGTAAAAATGCACTGCAAATGGTTGTTTGTGTTAAAGTAAAAATGCACAGCAAATGGTTGTTTGGGTTGAAGGGAAAATGCACTGCAAATGGTTGTTTGGGCTGTAGTAACAATGCACTGCAAATGGTTGTTTGGGTTGAAGAAAAAATGGAATGCAAACGGTTGTTTGGGTTGAAGTACAAATGCGCTGCAAATGGTTGTTTGGGTGGAAGTAAAAATGCACTGCAAATTGTTGTTTGGGTTGAAGTAAAAATGCATTGCAAATACTTGTTTGGGTTGGAGTAAAAATGCACTGCAAATATTTTTTTTGTGTTGAAGAAAAATGAACTGCAAATGGTTGTTTGGGTTGAAGTCAAAATGCACTGCAAATGGTTGTTTGGGTTGAAGTAAAAATGTACTGCAAATGGTAGGTTGGTTTGCAGTAGCAATGCACTGCAAATGATTGTTTCGGTTGATTTAAAAATGCTCTGCAACTGGTTGTTTGGGTTGAAGTAAAAATGCACTGCAAATGGTTGTTTGGGTTGAAGTTAAAATGTACTGCAAATGGTTGTTTGGGTTGAAGTAAAAATGCACTGCAAATGGTTGTTTGGGGGTTTTTGAGTTGAAGAAAAATGCACTGCAAATGATTGTTTGAGTTGAAGTAAAAATGTACTGCAAATGGTAGTTTAGGTTGCAGTAAAAATGCACAGCAAATGGTTGTTTCCGTTGATGTAAAAATGCTCTGCAAATGTTTGTTTGGGTTGCAGTAAAATGCTGTGCAAATGGTTGTTTGAGGAAGTAAAAATGCACTGCAAATGGTTGTTTGGGTTGAAGTAAAAATGCACTGCAAATGGTTGCTTGGGGGGGTTTGCGTTGAAGTAAAAATGCACTGCAAAAGATTGTTTGGGTTGAAGTATAAATGCACTGCAAATGATTGTTTGGGTTGAAGTATAAATGCACTACAAATGGTTGTTTGGGTTGTAGTAACAAGGTACTGCAAATGGTTGTTTGGGTTGAAGAAAAAATGGAATGCAAACGGTTGTTTGGGTTGATGTACAAATGCGCTGAAAATGGTTGTTTGGGTGGAAGTAAAAATGCTCTGCAAATTGTTTTTTTTGGGTTGAATTAAAATGCACTGCAAATGGTTATTCGGGTTGAAGTAAAAATGCACTGCAAAAGATTGTTTGGGTTGAAGTATAAAATGCACTGCAAATGGTTGTTTGGGTTAAAGTAAAAATGCGCAGCAAATGGTTGTTTGGGTTGAAGGAAAAATGCACTGCAAATGGTTGTTTGGGTTGTAGTAACAATGTACTGCAAATGGTTGTTTGGGTTGAAGAAAAAATGGAATGCAAACGGTTGTTTGGGTTGAAGTACAAATGCGCTGCAAATGGTTGTTTGGGTGGAAGTAAAAATGCACTGCAAATTGTTGTTTGGGTTGAAGTAAAAATGCATTGCAAATAATTGTTTGGGTTGGAGTAAAAATGCACTGCAAATATTTTTTTTGTGTTGAAGAAAAATGAACTGCAAATGGTTGTTTGGGTTGAAGTCAAAATGCACTGCAAATGGTTGTTTGGGTTGAAGTAAAAATGTACTGCAAATGGTAGGTTGGTTTGCAGTAAAAATGCACTGCAAATGGTTGTTTCGGTTGATGTAAAAATGCTCTGCAAATGTTTGTTTGGGTTGCAGTAAAATGCTCTGCAAATGGTTGTTTGAGCTGAAGTAAAAATGCACTGCAAATGTTTGTTTGGGTTGAAGTAAAAATGCACTGAAAAATGGTTGTTTGGGTTGAAGTAAAACTGCACTGCAAATGTTTGTTTGAGCTGCAGTAAAATGCACTGCAATTGTTTCTTTGGGTTGAAGTAAAATGCACTTCAAATGGTTGTTTGTGTTGAAGCAAAATGCACTGAAAATGGTTGTTTGGGTTGAAGTAAAAATGTACTGCAAATGGTTGTTTGGTTTGAAGTAAAAATGCACTGCAAATGGTTGCTTGGGGGGGTTGCGTTGAAGTAAAAATGCACTGCAAATGTTTCTTTGGGTTGAAGTAAAATGCACTTCAAATGGTTGTTTGTGTTGAAGCAAAATGCACTGAAAATGGTTGTTTGGGTTGAAGTACAAATGCGCTTCAAATGGTTGTTTGGGTGGAAGTAAAAATGCACTGCACATTGTTTTTTTGGGTTGAATTAAAATGCAATGCAAATGGTTGTTTGGGTTGAAGTAAAAATGCACTGCAAAAGATTGTTTGGGTTGAAGTATAAACTGCACTGCAAATGGTTGTTTGGGTTGAAGAAAAAATGGAATGCAAATGGTTGTTTGGGTTGAAGAAAAAATGCACTGCAAATGGATGTTTGGGTTGAAGAAAAAATGCACTGCAAATGGATGTTTGGGTTGAAGTAAAATGCACTGCAAATGGATGTTTGGGTTGAAGTAAAAATGCACTGCAAATGGTTGTTTAGGTTGAAGTAAAAATGCACTGAATATGGTTGTTTGGGTTGAAGTAAAAATGTACTGCAAATGGTAGTTTAGGTTGCAGTAAAAATGCACTGCAAATGGTTGTCTCGGTTGATGTAAAAATGCTCTGCAAATGTTTGTTTGGGTCGCAGTAAAATGTTCTGCAAATGGTTGTTTGAGTTGAAGTAAAAATGCACTGAATATGGTTGTTTGGGTTGAAGTAAAAAGGTACTGCAAATGGTAGTTTGGGTTGCAGTAAAAATGCACTGCAAATGATTGTTTCGGTTGATGTAAAAATTCTCTGCAAATGGTTGTTAGGGTTGCAGTAAAATGCACTGCAAATTTTTGTTTGAGTTGAAGTAAAAATGCACTGCAAATGGTTGTTTGGGTTGAAGTAAAAATGCACTGAAAATGGTTGTTTGGGTTGAAGTAAAAACGCGCTGCAAATGGTTGTTTGAGCTGCAGTAAAAATGCACTGCAAATGGTTCTTTGGGTTGAAGTTAAATGCACTTCAAATGGTTGTTTGTGTTGAAGCAAAATGCACTGAAAATGGTTGTTTGGGTTGAAGTAAAATGCACTGAAAATGGTTGTTTGGGTTGAAGTAAAAATGCACTGCAAAAGATTGTTTGGGTTTAAGTATGAATGCACTGCAAATTATTGTTTGGGTTGAAGTATAAATGCACTTCAAATGGTTGTTTGTGTTGGAGCAAAATGCACTGAAAATGGTTGTTTGGGTTGAAGTAAAAATGCACTGAAAATGGTTGTTTGGGTTGAAGTAAAAATGCACTGCAAAAGATTGTTTGGGTTTAAGTATGAATGCACTGCAAATGATTGTTTGGGTTGAAGTATAAATGTACTGCAAATGGTAGGTTGGTTTGCAGTAAAAATGCACTGCAAATGGTTGTTTCGGTTGATGTAAAAATGCTCTGCAAATGTTTGTTTGGGTTGCAGTAAAATGCTCTGCAAATGGTTGTTTGAGCTGAAGTAAAAATGCACTGCAAATGTTTGTTTGGGTTGAAGTAAAAATGCACTGAAAAATGGTTGTTTGGGTTGAAGTAAAACTGCACTGCAAATGTTTGTTTGAGCTGCAGTAAAATGCACTGCAATTGTTTCTTTGGGTTGAAGTAAAATGCACTTCAAATGGTTGTTTGTGTTGAAGCAAAATGCACTGAAAATGGTTGTTTGGGTTGAAGTAAAAATGTACTGCAAATGGTTGTTTGGTTTGAAGTAAAAATGCACTGCAAATGGTTGCTTGGGGGGGTTGCGTTGAAGTAAAAATGCACTGCAAATGTTTCTTTGGGTTGAAGTAAAATGCACTTCAAATGGTTGTTTGTGTTGAAGCAAAATGCACTGAAAATGGTTGTTTGGGTTGAAGTACAAATGCGCTTCAAATGGTTGTTTGGGTGGAAGTAAAAATGCACTGCACATTGTTTTTTTGGGTTGAATTAAAATGCAATGCAAATGGTTGTTTGGGTTGAAGTAAAAATGCACTGCAAAAGATTGTTTGGGTTGAAGTATAAACTGCACTGCAAATGGTTGTTTGGGTTGAAGAAAAAATGGAATGCAAATGGTTGTTTGGGTTGAAGAAAAAATGCACTGCAAATGGATGTTTGGGTTGAAGAAAAAATGCACTGCAAATGGATGTTTGGGTTGAAGTAAAATGCACTGCAAATGGATGTTTGGGTTGAAGTAAAAATGCACTGCAAATGGTTGTTTAGGTTGAAGTAAAAATGCACTGAATATGGTTGTTTGGGTTGAAGTAAAAATGTACTGCAAATGGTAGTTTAGGTTGCAGTAAAAATGCACTGCAAATGGTTGTCTCGGTTGATGTAAAAATGCTCTGCAAATGTTTGTTTGGGTCGCAGTAAAATGTTCTGCAAATGGTTGTTTGAGTTGAAGTAAAAATGCACTGAATATGGTTGTTTGGGTTGAAGTAAAAAGGTACTGCAAATGGTAGTTTGGGTTGCAGTAAAAATGCACTGCAAATGATTGTTTCGGTTGATGTAAAAATTCTCTGCAAATGGTTGTTAGGGTTGCAGTAAAATGCACTGCAAATTTTTGTTTGAGTTGAAGTAAAAATGCACTGCAAATGGTTGTTTGGGTTGAAGTAAAAATGCACTGAAAATGGTTGTTTGGGTTGAAGTAAAAACGCGCTGCAAATGGTTGTTTGAGCTGCAGTAAAAATGCACTGCAAATGGTTCTTTGGGTTGAAGTAAAATGCACTTCAAATGGTTGTTTGTGTTGAAGCAAAATGCACTGAAAATGGTTGTTTGGGTTGAAGTAAAATGCACTGAAAATGGTTGTTTGGGTTGAAGTAAAAATGCACTGCAAAAGATTGTTTGGGTTTAAGTATGAATGCACTGCAAATTATTGTTTGGGTTGAAGTATAAATGCACTTCAAATGGTTGTTTGTGTTGGAGCAAAATGCACTGAAAATGGTTGTTTGGGTTGAAGTAAAAATGCACTGAAAATGGTTGTTTGGGTTGAAGTAAAAATGCACTGCAAAAGATTGTTTGGGTTTAAGTATGAATGCACTGCAAATGATTGTTTGGGTTGAAGTATAAATGTACTGCAAATGGTAGGTTGGTTTGCAGTAAAAATGCACTGCAAATGGTTGTTTCGGTTGATGTAAAAATGCTCTGCAAATGTTTGTTTGGGTTGCAGTAAAATGCTCTGCAAATGGTTGTTTGAGCTGAAGTAAAAATGCACTGCAAATGTTTGTTTGGGTTGAAGTAAAAATGCACTGAAAAATGGTTGTTTGGGTTGAAGTAAAACTGCACTGCAAATGTTTGTTTGAGCTGCAGTAAAATGCACTGCAATTGTTTCTTTGGGTTGAAGTAAAATGCACTTCAAATGGTTGTTTGTGTTGAAGCAAAATGCACTGAAAATGGTTGTTTGGGTTGAAGTAAAAATGTACTGCAAATGGTTGTTTGGTTTGAAGTAAAAATGCACTGCAAATGGTTGCTTGGGGGGGTTGCGTTGAAGTAAAAATGCACTGCAAATGTTTCTTTGGGTTGAAGTAAAATGCACTTCAAATGGTTGTTTGTGTTGAAGCAAAATGCACTGAAAATGGTTGTTTGGGTTGAAGTACAAATGCGCTTCAAATGGTTGTTTGGGTGGAAGTAAAAATGCACTGCACATTGTTTTTTTGGGTTGAATTAAAATGCAATGCAAATGGTTGTTTGGGTTGAAGTAAAAATGCACTGCAAAAGATTGTTTGGGTTGAAGTATAAACTGCACTGCAAATGGTTGTTTGGGTTGAAGAAAAAATGGAATGCAAATGGTTGTTTGGGTTGAAGAAAAAATGCACTGCAAATGGATGTTTGGGTTGAAGAAAAAATGCACTGCAAATGGATGTTTGGGTTGAAGTAAAATGCACTGCAAATGGATGTTTGGGTTGAAGTAAAAATGCACTGCAAATGGTTGTTTAGGTTGAAGTAAAAATGCACTGAATATGGTTGTTTGGGTTGAAGTAAAAATGTACTGCAAATGGTAGTTTAGGTTGCAGTAAAAATGCACTGCAAATGGTTGTCTCGGTTGATGTAAAAATGCTCTGCAAATGTTTGTTTGGGTCGCAGTAAAATGTTCTGCAAATGGTTGTTTGAGTTGAAGTAAAAATGCACTGAATATGGTTGTTTGGGTTGAAGTAAAAAGGTACTGCAAATGGTAGTTTGGGTTGCAGTAAAAATGCACTGCAAATGATTGTTTCGGTTGATGTAAAAATTCTCTGCAAATGGTTGTTAGGGTTGCAGTAAAATGCACTGCAAATTTTTGTTTGAGTTGAAGTAAAAATGCACTGCAAATGGTTGTTTGGGTTGAAGTAAAAATGCACTGAAAATGGTTGTTTGGGTTGAAGTAAAAACGCGCTGCAAATGGTTGTTTGAGCTGCAGTAAAAATGCACTGCAAATGGTTCTTTGGGTTGAAGTTAAATGCACTTCAAATGGTTGTTTGTGTTGAAGCAAAATGCACTGAAAATGGTTGTTTGGGTTGAAGTAAAATGCACTGAAAATGGTTGTTTGGGTTGAAGTAAAAATGCACTGCAAAAGATTGTTTGGGTTTAAGTATGAATGCACTGCAAATTATTGTTTGGGTTGAAGTATAAATGCACTTCAAATGGTTGTTTGTGTTGGAGCAAAATGCACTGAAAATGGTTGTTTGGGTTGAAGTAAAAATGCACTGAAAATGGTTGTTTGGGTTGAAGTAAAAATGCACTGCAAAAGATTGTTTGGGTTTAAGTATGAATGCACTGCAAATGATTGTTTGGGTTGAAGTATAAATGCATTACAAATGGTTGTTTGGGTTGATGTAAAAATGCACTGCAAATGGTTGTTTGGGTTAAAGTAAAAATGCACTGCAAATGGTTGTTTGGGTTGTAGTAACAATGCACTGCAAATGGTTGTTTGGGTTGAAGAAAATTGGAATGCAAACGGTTGATTGGGTTGAAGTACAAATGCGCTGCAAACGGTTGTTTGGGTGGAAGTAAAAATGCACTGCAAATTGTTTTTTGGGTTGAAGTAAAAAGGTACTGCAAATGGTAGTTTGGGTTGCAGTAAAAATGCACTGCAAATGATTGTTTCGGTTGATGTAAAAATTCTCTGCAAATGGTTGTTAGGGTTGCAGTAAAATGCACTGCAAATTTTTGTTTGAGTTGAAGTAAAAATGCACTGCAAATGGTTGTTTGGGTTGAAGTAAAAATGCACTGAAAATGGTTGTTTGGGTTGAAGTAAAAATGCACTGCAAAAGATTGTTTGGGTTTAAGTATGAATGCACTGCAAATTATTGTTTGGGTTGAAGTATAAATGCACTTCAAATGGTTGTTTGTGTTGAAGCAAAATGCACTGAAAATGGTTGTTTGGGTTGAAGTAAAAATGCACTGCAAAAGGTTGTTTGGGTTGAAGTAAAAATGCACTGCAAAAGATTGTTTGGGTTTAAGTATGAATGCACTGCAAATGATTGTTTGGGTTGAAGTATAAATGCATTACAAATGGTTGTTTGGGTTGATGTAAAAATGCACTGCAAATGGTTTGGGTTAAAGTAAAAATGCACTGCAAATGGTTGTTTGGGTTGTAGTAACAATGCACTGCAAATGGTTGTTTGGGTTGAAGAAAATTGGAATGCAAACGGTTGATTGGGTTGAAGTACAAATGCGCTGCAAACGGTTGTTTGGGTGGAAGTAAAAATGCACTGCAAATTGTTTTTTGGGTTGAAGTAAAATGCACTGCAAATGGTTGTTTGGGTTGAAGTAAAAATGCACTGCAAATGGTTGTTTGGTTTGAAGTAAAAATGCACTTCAAATGGTTGTTTGGGTTGAAGTAAAAATGCACTGAATATGGTTGTTTGGGTTGAAGTAAAAATGTACTGTAAATGGTAGTTTGGGTTGCAGTAAAATTGCACTGCAAATGGTTGTTTCGGTTGATGTAAAATGCTCTGCAAATGGTTGTTTGGGTTGCAGTAAAATGCTCTGCAATTTTTGTTTGAGTTGAAGTAAAAATGCGCTGCAAATGGTTGTTTGGGTTGAAGTAAAAATGCACTGAAAAATGGTTGTTTGGGTTGAAGTAAAAATGCACTGCAACTGGTTGTTTGAGCTGCAGTAAAAATGCACTGCAAATGGTTATTTGGGTTGAAGTAAAATGCACTTTAAATGGTTGTTTGTGTTGACGCAAAAATGCACTGAAAATGATTGTTTGGGTTGAAGCAAAAAAGCACTGCAAATGGTTGTTTGGGTTGAAGTAAAAATGCACTGCAAATGGTTGTTTGGGTGGAAGTAAAAATGCCCTGCAAATTGTTTTTTGGGTTGAATTAAAATGCACTGCAAATGGTTGTTTGGGTCGAAGTAAAAATGCACTGCAAATGGTTGTTTGGGTTGAAGTAAAAATGCACTGAATATAGTTGTTTGGGTTGAAGTAAAAATGTACTGCAAATGGTAGGTTGGGTTGCAGTAAAAATGCACTGCAAATGGTTGTTTCGGTTGATGTAAAAATGCTCTGCAAATGTTTGTTTGGGTTGCAGTAAAATGCTCTGCAAATGGTTGTTTGAGTTGAAGTAAAAATGCACTGAATATGGTTGTTAGGGTTGAAGTAAAAATGTACTGCAAATGGTAGTTTGGGTTGCAGTAAAATTGCACTGCAAATGATTGTTTCAGTTGATGTAAAAACTCTCTGCAAATGGTTGTTTGGGTTGCAGTAAAATGCACGGCAAATTTTTGTTTGAGTTGAAGTAAAAATGCACTGCAAATGGTTGTTTGGGTTGAAGAAAAAATGCACTGAATATGGTTGTTTGGGTTGAAGTAAAAATGTACTGCAAATGGTAGGTTGGGTTGCAGTAAAAATGCACTGCAAATGGTTGTTTCGGTTGATGTAAAAATGCTCTGCAAATGTTTGTTTGGGTTGCAGTAAAATGCTCTGCAAATGGTTGTTTGAGTTGAAGTAAAAATGCACTGAATATGGTTGTTTGGGTTGAAGTAAAAATGTACTGCAAATGGTAGTTTGGGTTGCAATAAAAATGCACTGCAAATGATTGTTTCGGTTGATGTAAAAATTCTCTGCAAATGGTTGTTTGGGTTGCAGTAAAATGCACTGCAAATTTTTGTTTGAGTTGAAGTAAAAATGCACTGCAAATGGTTGTTTGGGTTGAAGTAAAAATGCACTGAAAATGGTTGTTTGGGTTGAAGTAAAAATGCACTGCAAAAGATTGTTTGGGTTTAAGTATGAATGCACTGCAAATGATTGTTTGGGTTGAAGTATAAATGCATTACAAATGGTTGTTTGGGTTGATGTAAAAATGCACTGCAAATGGTTGTTTGGGTTAAAGTAAAAATGCACTGCAAATGGTTGTGTGGGTTGTAGTAACAATGCACTGCAAATGGTTGTTTGGGTTGAAGAAAATTGGAATGCAAACGGTTGATTGGGTTGAAGTACAAATGCGCTGCAAACGGTTGTTTGGGTGGAAGTAAAAATGCACTGCAAATTGTTTTTTGGGTTGAAGTAAAATGCACTGCAAATGGTTGTTTGGGTTGAAGTAAAAATGCACTGCAAATGGTTGTTTGGGTTGAAGTAAAAATGCACTTCAAATGGTTGTTTGGGTTGAAGTAAAAATGCACTGAATATGGTTGTTTGGATTGAAGTAAAAATGTACTGTAAATGGTAGTTTGGGTTGCAGTAAAATTGCACTGCAAATGGTTGTTTCGGTTGATGTAAAATGCTCTGCAAATGGTTGTTTGGGTTGCAGTAAAATGCTCTGCAATTTTTGTTTGAGTTGAAGTAAAAATGCACTGCAAATGGTTGTTTGGGTTGAAGTAAAAATGCACTGAAAAATGGTTGTTTGGGTTGAAGTAAAAATGCACTGCAACTGGTTGTTTGAGCTGCAGTAAAAATGCACTGCAAATGGTTCTTTGGGTTGAAGTAAAATGAACTTTAAATGGTTGTTTGTGTTGACGCAAAAATGCACTGAAAATGATTGTTTGGGTTGAAGCAAAAAAGCACTGCAAATGGTTGTTTGGGTTGAAGTAAAAATGCACTGCAAATGGTTGTTTGGGTGGAAGTAAAAATGCCCTGCAAATTGTTTTTTGGGTTGAATTAAAATGCACTGCAAATGGTTGTTTGGGTCGAAGTAAAAATGCACTGCAAATGGTTGTTTGGGTTGAAGTAAAAATGCACTGAATATGGTTGTTTGGGTTGAAGTAAAAAAGTACTGCAAATGGTAGGTTGGGTTGCAGTAAAAATGCACTGCAAATGGTTGTTTCGGTTGATGTAAAAATGCTCTGCAAATGTTTGTTTGGGTTGCAGTAAAATGCTCTGCAAATGGTTGTTTGAGTTGAAGTAAAAATGCACTGAATATGGTTGTTAGGGTTGAAGTAAAAATGTACTGCAAATGGTAGTTTGGGTTGCAGTAAAATTGCACTGCAAATGATTGTTTCAGTTGATGTAAAAACTCTCTGCAAATGGTTGTTTGGGTTGCAGTAAAATGCACGGCAAATTTGTGTTTGAGTTGAAGTAAAAATGCACTGCAAATGGTTGTTTGGGTTGAAGTAAAAATGCACTGAATATGGTTGTTTGGGTTGAAGTAAAAATGTACTGCAAATGGTAGGTTGGATTGCAGTAAAAATGCACTGCAAATGGTTGTTTCGGTTGATGTAAAAATGCTCTGCAAATGTTTGTTTGGGTTGCAGTAAAATGCTCTGCAAATGGTTGTTTGAGTTGAAGTAAAAATGCACTGAATATGGTTGTTTGGGTTGAAGTAAAAATGTACTGCAAATGGTAGTTTGGGTTGCAATAAAAATGCACTGCAAATGATTGTTTGGGTTGATGTAAAAATTCTCTGCAAATGGTTGTTTGGGTTGCAGTAAAATGCACTGCAAATTTTTGTTTGAGTTGAAGTAAAAATGCACTGCAAATGGTTGTTTGGGTTGAAGTAAAAATGCACTGAAAATGGTTGTTTGGGTTGAAGTAAAAATGCACTGCAAAAGATTGTTTGGGTTTAAGTATGAATGCACTGCAAATGATTGTTTGGGTTGAAGTATAAATGCATTACAAATGGTTGTTTGGGTTGATGTAAAAATGCACTGCAAATGGTTGTTTGGGTTAAAGTAAAAATGCACTGCAAATGGTTGTTTGGGTTGTAGTAACAATGCACTGCAAATGGTTGTTTGGGTTGAAGAAAATTGGAATGCAAACGGTTGATTGGGTTGAAGTACAAATGCGCTGCAAACGGTTGTTTGGGTGGAAGTAAAAATGCACTGCAAATTGTTTTTTGGGTTGAAGTAAAATGCACTGCAAATGGTTGTTTGGGTTGAAGTAAAAATGCACTGCAAATGGTTGTTTGGGTTGCAGTAAAATTCCACTGCAAATGGTTGTTTCGGTTGATGTAAAATGCTCTGCAAATGGTTGTTTGGGTTGCAGTAAAATGCTCTGCAATTTTTGTTTGAGTTGAAGTAAAAATGCACTGCAAATGGTTGTTTGGGTTGAAGTAAAAATGCACTGAAAAATGGTTGTTTGGGTTGAAGTAAAAATGCACTGCAAATGGTTGTTTGAGCTGCAGTAAAAATGCACTGCAAATGGTTCTTTGGGTTGAAGTAAAATGCACTTTAAATGGTTGTTTGTGTTGACGCAAAAATGCACTGAAAATGATTGTTTGGGTTGAAGCAAAAAAGCACTGCAAATGGTTGTTTGGTTTGAACTAAAAATGCAATGCGAAAGGATGTTTGGGTTGAAGTAAAATGCACTGCAAATGGTTGTTTGGGTTGAAGTAAAAATGCACTGCAAATGGTTGTTTGGGTGGAAGTAAAAATGCCCTGAAAAATTGTTTTTTTGGGTTGAATTAAAATGCACTGCAAATGGTTGTTTGGGTCGAAGTAAAAATGCACTGCAAATGGTTGTTTGGGTTGAAGTAAAAATGCACTGAATATGGTTGTTTGGGTTGAAGTAAAAATGTACTGCAAATGGTAGGTTGGGTTGCAGTAAAAATGCACTGCAAATGGTTGTTTCGGTTGATGTAAAAATGCTCTGCAAATGTGTGTTTGGGTTGCAGTAAAATGCTCTGCAAATGGTTGTTTGAGTTGAAGTAAAAATGCACTGAATATGGTTGTTAGGGTTGAAGTAAAAATGTACTGCAAATGGTAGTTTGGGTTGCAGTAAAATTGCACTGCAAATGATTGTTTCAGTTGATGTAAAAACTCTCTGCAAATGGTTGTTTGGGTTGCAGTAAAATGCACGGCAAATTTTTCTTTGAGTTGAAGTAAAAATGCACTGCAAATGGTTGTTTGGGTTGAAGTAAAAATGCACTGAATATGGTTGTTTGGGTTGAAGTAAAAATGTACTGCAAATGGTAGGTTGGGTTGCAGTAAAATGCACTGCAAATGGTTGTTTCGGTTGATGTAAAAATGCTCTGCAAATGTTTGTTTGGGTTGCACTAAAATGCTCTGCAAATGGTTGTTTGAGTTGGAGTAAAAATGCACTGAATATGGTTGTTTGGGTTGAAGTAAACATGTACTGCAAATGGTAGTTTGGGTTGCAATAAAAATGCACTGCAAATGATTGTTTCGGTTGATGTAAAAATTCTCTGCAAATGGTTGTTTGGGTTGCAGTAAAATGCACTGCAAATTTTTGTTTGAGTTGAAGTAAAAATGCACTGCAAATGGTTGTTTGGGTTGAAGTAAAAATGCACTGAAAAATGGTTGTTTGGGTTGAAGTAAAAATGCACTGCAAATGGTTGTTTGAGCTGCAGTACAAATGCGCTGCAAATGGTTCTTTGGGTTGAAGTAAAATGCACTTCAAATGGTTGTTTGTGTTGAAGCAAAATGCACTGAAAATGGTTGTTTGGGTTGAAGTAAAAATGCACTGCAAATGGTTGTTTGGGTTAAAGTAAAAATGCACTGCAAATGGTTGTTTGGGTTGTAGTAACAATGCACTGCAAATGGTTGTTTGGGTTGAAGAAAATTGGAATGCAAACGGTTGATTGGGTTGAAGTACAAATGCGCTGCAAACGGTTGTTTGGGTGGAAGTAAAAATGCACTGCAAATTGTTTTTTGGGTTGAAGTAAAATGCACTGCAAATGGTTGTTTGGGTTGAAGTAAAAATGCACTGCAAATGGTTGTTTGGGTTGAAGTAAAAATGCACTTCAAATGGTTGTTTGGGTTGAAGTAAAAATGCACTGAATATGGTTGTTTGGGTTGAAGTAAAAATGTACTGTAAAAGTAGTTTGGGTTGCAGTAAAATTGCACTGCAAATGGTTGTTTCGGTTGATGTAAAATGCTCTGCAAATGGTTGTTTGGGTTGCAGTAAAATGCTCTGCAATTTTTGTTTGAGTTGAAGTAAAAATGCACTGCAAATGGTTGTTTGGGTTGAAGTAAAAATGCACTGAAAAATGGTTGTTTGGGTTGAAGTAAAAATGCACTGCAAATGGTTGTTTGAGCTGCAGTAAAAATGCACTGCAAATGGTTCTTTGGGTTGAAGTAAAATGCACTTTAAATGGTTGTTTGTGTTGACGCAAAAATGCACTGAAAATGATGTTTGGGTTGAAGCAAAAAACACTGCAAATGGTTGTTTGGTTTGAAGTAAAAATGCAATGCGAAAGGATGTTTGGGTTGAAGTAAAATGCACTGCAAATGGTTGTTTGGGTTGAAGTAAAAATGCACTGCAAATGGTTGTTTGGGTGGAAGTAAAAATGCCCTGCAAATTGTTTTTTTTGGGTTGAATTAAAATGCACTGCAAATGGTTGTTTGGGTCGAAGTAAAAATGCACTGCAAATGGTTGTTTGGGTTGAAGTAAAAATGCACTGAATATGGTTGTTTGGGTTGAAGTAAAAATGTACTGCAAATGGTAGGTTGGGTTGCAGTAACAATGCACTGCAAATGGTTGTTTGGGTTGAAGAAAATTGGAATGCAAACGGTTGATTGGGTTGAAGTACAAATGCGCTGCAAACGGTTGTTTGGGTGGAAGTAAAAATGCACTGCAAATTGTTTTTTGGGTTGAAGTAAAATGCACTGCAAATGGTTGTTTGGGTTGAAGTAAAAATGCACTGCAAATGGTTGTTTGGGTTGAAGTAAAAATGCACTTCAAATGCTTGTTTGGGTTGAAGTAAAAATGCACTGAATATGGTTGTTTGGGTTGAAGTAAAAATGTACTGTAAATGGTAGTTTGGGTTGCAGTAAAATTGCACTGCAAATGTTTATTTCGGTTGATGTAAAATGCTCTGCAAATGGTTGTTTGGGTTGCAGTAAAATGCTCTGCAATTTTTGTTTGAGTTGAAGTAAAAATGCACTGCAAATGGTTGTTTGGGTTGAAGTAAAAATGCACTGAAAAATGGTTGTTTGGGTTGAAGTAAAAATGCACTGCAAATGGTTGTTTGAGCTGCAGTAAAAATGCACTGCAAATGGTTATTTGGGTTGAAGTAAAATGCACTTTAAATGGTTGTTTGTGTTGACGAAAAAATGCACTGAAAATGATTGTTTGGGTTGAAGCAAAAAAGCACTGCAAATGGTTGTTTGGTTTGAAGTAAAAATGCAATGCGAAAGGATGTTTGGGTTGAAGTAAAATGCACTGCAAATGGTTGTTTGGGTTGAAGTAAAAATGCACTGCAAATGGTTGTTTGGGTGGAAGTAAAAATGCCCTGCAAATTGTTTTTTTGGGTTGAATTAAAATGCACTGCAAATGGTTGTTTGGGTCGAAGTAAAAATGCACTGCAAATGGTTGTTTGGGTTGAAGTAAAAATGCACTGAATATGGTTGTTTGGGTTGAAGTAAAAATGTACTGCAAATGGTAGGTTGGGTTGCAGTAAAAATGCACTGCAAATGGTTGTTTCGGTTAAAGTAAAAATGCACTGCAAATGGTTGTTTGGGTTGTAGTAACAATGCACTGCAAATGGTTGTTTGGGTTGAAGAAAAAATGGAATGCAAACGGTTGATTGGGTTGAAGTACAAATGCGCTGCAAACGGTTGTTTGGGTGGAAGTAAAAATGCACTGCAAATTGTTTTTTGGGTTGAAGTAAAATGCACTGCAAATGGTTGTTTGGGTTGGAGTAAAAATGCACTGCAAATGGTTGTTTGGGTTGAAGTAAAAATGCACTTCAAATGGTTGTTTGGGTTGAAGTAAAAATGCACTGAATATGGTTGTTTGGGTTGAAGTAAAAATGTACTGTAAATGGTAGTTTGGGTTGCAGTAAAATTGCACTGCAAATGGTTGTTTCGGTTGATGTAAAATGCTCTGCAAATGGTTGTTTGGGTTGCAGTAAAATTGCACTGCAAATGATTGTTTCAGTTGATGTAAAAACTCTCTGCAAATGGTTGTTTGGGTTGCAGTAAAATGCACGGCAAATTTTTGTTTGAGTTGAAGTAAAAATGCACTGCAAATGGTTGTTTGGGTTGAAGTAAAAATGCACTGAATATGGTTGTTTGGGTTGAAGTAAAAATGTACTGCAAATGGTAGGTTGGGTTGCAGTAAAATGCACTGCAAATGGTTGTTTCGGTTGATGTAAAAATGCTCTGCAAATGTTTGTTTGGGTTGCAGTAAAATGCTCTGCAAATGGTTGTTTGAGTTGAAGTAAAAATGCACTGAATATGGTTGTTTGGGTTGAAATAAAAATGTACTGCAAATGGTAGTTTGGGTTGCAATAAAAATGCACTGCAAATGATTGTTTCGGTTGATGTAAAAATTCTCTGCAAATGGTTGTTTGGGTTGCAGTAAAATGCACTGCAAATTTTTGTTTGAGTTGAAGTAAAAATGCACTGCAAATGGTTGTTTGGGTTGAAGTAAAAATGCACTGAAAAATGGTTGTTTGGGTTGAAGTAAAAATGCACTGCAAATGGTTGTTTGAGCTGCAGTACAAATGCGCTGCAAATGTTTCTTTGGGTTGAAGTAAAATGCACTTCAAATGGTTGTTTGTGCTGAAGCAAAATGCACTGAAAATGGTTGTTTGGGTTGAAATAAAAATGCACTGAAAACGGTTGTTTGGGTTGAAGTAAAAATGCACAGCAAAAGATTGTTTGGGTTGAAGTATGAATGCACTGCAAATGATTGTTTGGGTTGAAGTATAAATGCATTACAAGTGGTTGTTTGGGTTGATGTAAAATGCACTGCAAATGATTGTTTGGGTTAAAGTAAAAATGCACAGCAAATGGTTGTTTGGGTTGAAGGAAAAATGCACTGCAATTGGTTGTTTGGGTTGTAGTAACAATGCACTGCAAATGGTTGTTTGGGTTGAAGAAAAAATGGAATGCAAACGGTTGTTTGGGTTGAAGTACAAATGCGCTGCAAATGGTTGTTTGGGTGGAAGTAAAAATGCACTGCAAATTGTTTTTTTGGGGTTGAAGAAAAATGCACTGCAAATGGTTGTTTGGGTTGAAGTAAAAATGCACTGAATATGGTTGTTTGTGTTGAAGTAAAAATGTACTGCAAATGGTAGGTTGGGATGCAGTAAAAATGCACTGCATTGGTTGTTTCGGTTGATGTAAAAATGCTCTGCAAAGGTTTGTTTGGGTTGCAGTAAAATGCTCTGCAAATTGTTGTTTGAGTTGAAGTAAAAATGCACTGCAAATGGTTGTTTGGGTTGAAGTAAAAATGCACTGAATATGGTTGTTTGGGTTGAAGTAAAAATGTACTGCAATTTGTAGTTTGGGTTGCAGTAAAAATGCACTGCAAATGGTTGTTTCGGTTGATGTAAAATGCTCTGCAAATGGTTGTTTGGGTTGTAGTAAAATGCTCTGCAAATTTTTGTTTGAGTTGAAGTAAAAATGCACTGCAAATGGTTGTTTGGGTTGAAGTAAAAATGCACTGAAAAATGGTCGTTTTGGTTGAAGTAAAATGCACTGCAAATGGTTGTTTGAGCTGCAGTAAAAATGCACTGCAAATGGTTCTTTGGGTTGAAGTAAAATGCACTTCAAATGGTTGTTTGTGTTGAAGCAAAAATGCACTGAAAATGGTTGTTTGGGTCGAAGTAAAAAAACACTGCAAATAGTTGCTTGGGGGAGGGGGTTGCGTTGAAGTAAAAATGCACTGCAAATGATTGTTTGGGTTGAAGTATAAATGCACTACAATTGGTTGTTTGGGTTGATGTAAAAATGCACTGCAAATGGTTGTTTGGGTTAAAGTAAAAATGCACAGCAAATGGTTGTTTGGGTTGAAGGAAAATGCACTGCAAATGGTTGTTTGGGTTGTAGTAACAACGCACTGCAAATGGTTGTTTGGTTTGAAGAAAAAATGCACTGCAAATGGATGTTTGGGTTGAAGTAAAATGCACTGCAAATGGTTGTTTGGGTTGAAGTAAAAATGCACTGCAAATGGTTGTTTGGGATGAAGTAAAAATGCGCTGAATATGGTTGTTTGGGTTGAAGTAAAATGTACTGCAAATGGTAGTTTGTGTTGCAGCAAAAATGCACTACCAATGGTTGTTTCGGTTGATGTAAAATGCTCTGCAAATGGTTGTTTGGGTTCCAGTAAAATGCTCTGCAAATGGTTGTTTGGGTTGAAGTAAAAATGCACTGCAAATGTTTGTTTGGGTTGATGTAAAAATGCACTGAAAAATGGTTGTTTCGGTTGAAGTAATAATGTACTGCAAATGGTAGTTTGTGTTGCAGTAGCAATGCACTGCACATTGATGTTTGGGTTGAAGTAAAATGCACTGCAAATGGTTGTTTGGGTTGAAGTAAAAATGCACTGCAAATGGTTGTTTGGGTTGAAGTAAAAATGTACTGCAAATGGTTGTTTGGGTTGAAGTAAAAATGCACTGCAGATGATTGTTTGGGATGAAGTATAAATGCACTACAAATGGTTATTTGGGTTGATGTAAAAATGCACTGCAAATGGTTGTTTGTGTTAAAGTAAAAATGCACAGCAAATGGTTGTTTGGGTTGAAGGGAAAATGGAATGCAAACGGTTGTTTGGGTTGAAGAACAAATGCGCTGCAAATGGTTGTTTGGGTGGAAGTAAAAATGCACTGCAAATTGCTGTTTGGGTTGAAGTAAAAATGCACTGCAAATACTTGTTTGGGTTGGAGTAAAAATGCACTGCAAATAGTTTTTTTCGGTTGAAGTAAAATGCACTGCAAATGGTTGTTTGGGTTGAAATAGAAATGCACTGCAAATGGTTGTTTGGGTTGAAGTATAACGCACTGCAAATGGTTGTTTGGATTGAGGTAAAATGCACTGCAAATGCTTGTTTGGGTTGAAATAGAAATGCACTGCAAATGGTTGTTTGGGTTGAGGTATTACGCACTGCAAATGGTTGTTTGGATTGAGGTAAAATGCACTGCAAATGGTTGTTTGGGTAGAAGTACAAATGCACTGCAAATGGTTGTTTGGGTTGAAGTGAAAATGCACTGCAAATTGTTGTTTGGGTTGAAGTAAAAATGCACAGCAAATGGTTGCTTGGGTTGAAGGAAAAATGCACTGCAAATGGTTGTTTGGGTTGTAGTAACAATGCACTGCAAATGGTTGTTTGGGTTGAAAATAAAATGCGCTGCAAATGGTTGTTTGGGTTGAAGTACAAATGCGCTGCAAATGGTTGTTTGGGTGGAAGTAAAAATGCACTGCAAATTGTTTTTTTGGGTTGAATTAAAATGCACTGCAAATGGTTGTTTGGGTTGAAGTGAAAATGCACTGCAAATGGTTGTTTGGGTGGAAGTAAAAATGCACTGCAAATTGTTGTTTGGGTTGAAGTAAAAATGCACTGCAAATACTTGCTTGGGTTGGAGTAAAAATGCACTGCAAATGGTTGTTTGGGTTGTAGTAACAATGCACTGCAAATGGTTGTTTGGGTTGAAAATAAAATGCGCTGCAAATGGTTGTTTGGGTTGAAGTATAACGCACTGCAAATGGTTGTTTGGATTGAGGTAAAATGCACTGCAAATGGTTGTTTGGGTAGAAGTACAAATGCACTGCAGATGGTTGTTTGGGTTGAAGTACAAATGCGCTGCAAATGGTTGTTTGGGTGGAAGTAAAAATGCACTGCAAATTGTTTTTTTGGGTTGAATTAAAATGCACTGCAAATGGCTGTTTGGGTTGAAGTGAAAATGCATTGCAAATGGTTGTTTGGGTTGAAGTAAAAATGCACTGAATATGGTTGTTTGGGTTGAAGAAAAAATGTACTGCAAATAGTAGTTTGGGTTGCAGTAAAAATGCACTGCAAATGGATGTTTGGGGTGAAGTAAAATGCACTGCAAATGGTTGTTTGGGTTGAAGTAAAAATGCACTGCAAATGGTTGTTTGGGTTGAAATAAAAATGCACTGAATATGGTTGTTTGGGTTGAAGTAAAATGTACTGCAAATGGTAGTTTGGGTTGCAGTAAAAATGCACTGCAAATGGTTGCTTCGGTTGATGTAAAATGCTCTGCAAATGGTTGTTTGGGTTGCAGTAAAATGCTCTGCAAATGGTTGTTTGAGTTGAAGTGAAAATGCACTGCAAATGTTTGTTTGGGTTGAAGTAAAAATGCACGGAAAAATTGTTGTTTGGGTTGAAGTAATAATGTACTGCAATTGGTAGTTTGTGTTGCAGTAGCAATGCACTGCAAATGATTGTTTCGGTTGATGTAAAATGCTCTGCAAATGGTTGTTTGGGTTGCAGTAAAATGCTCTGCAAATTTTTGTTTGAGTTGAAGTAAAAATGCACTGCAAATGATTGTTTCGGTTGATGTAAAAATTCTCTGCAAA
This sequence comes from Leucoraja ocellata, assembly GCA_036785375.1. Classification (NCBI taxonomy): domain Eukaryota; kingdom Metazoa; phylum Chordata; class Chondrichthyes; order Rajiformes; family Rajidae; genus Leucoraja; species Leucoraja ocellata. The sequence continues at coordinate 378,083 of JAWMAR010000314.1, read as the reverse complement.
TGTGTGTTTGGGTTGCAGTAAAATGCTCTGCAAATGGTTGTTTGAGTTGAAGTAAAAATGCACTGCAAATGGTTGTTTGGGTTGAAGTAAAAATTCACTGAAAAATGGTTGTTTGGGTTGAAGTAAAAATGCACTGCAAATGGTTGTTTGAGCTGCAGTAAAAATGCACTGCAAATGGTTCTTTGGGTTGAAGTAAAATGCACTTCAAATGGTTGTTTGTGTTGAAGCAAAAGGCACTGAAAATGGTTGTTTGGGTTGAAGTAAAAATGCACTGAAAATGGTTGTTTGGTTTGAAGTAAAAATGCACTGCAAGAGATTGTTTGGGTTGAAATATGAATGCACTGCAAACGATTGTTTGGGTTGATGTATAAATGCACTACAAATGGTTGTTTGGGTTGATGTAAAATGCACTGCAAATGGTTGTTTGGGTTAAAGTAAAAATGCAGAGCAAATGGTTGTTTGGGTTGAAGAAAAAATGGAATGCAAACGGTTGTTTGGCTTGAAGTACAAATGCGCTGCAAATGGTTGTTTGGGTGGAAGTAAAAATGCAATGCAAATTGTTTTTTTTGGGTTGAAGTACAAATGCACTGCAAATGGTTGTTTGGGTTGAAGTAAAAATGCACTGCAAATGGTTGTTTGGGTTGAAGTAAAAATGCACTGAATATGGTTGTTTGGGTTGAAGAAAAAATGGAATGCAAACGGTTGTTTGGGTTGAAGTACAAATGCGCTACAAATGGTTGTTTGGCTGGAAGTAAAAATGCACTGCAAATTGTTTTTTTGGGTTGAAGTAAAAATGCACTGAATATGGTTGTTTGGGTTGAAGTAAAAATGTACTGCAAATGGTAGGTTGGGATGCAGTGAAAATGCACTGCAAATGGTTGTTTCGGTTGATGTAAAATGCTCTGCAAATGATTGTTTGGGTTGCAGTAAAATGCTCTGCAAATTTTTGTTTGAGTTGAAGTAAAAATGCACTGCAAATGGTTGTTTGGGTTGAAGTAAAAATGCACTGGAAATGGTTGTTTGGGTTGAAGTAAAAATGCACTGCAAAAGATTGTTTGGGTTGAAATATGAATGCAGTGCAAATGATTATTTGGGTTGAAGTATAAATGCACTACAAATGGTTGTTTGGGTTGATGTAAAATGCACTGCAAATGGTTGTTTGGGTTAAAGTAAAAATGCACAGCAAATGGTTGTTTGGGTTGAAGGAAAAATGCACTGCAAATGGTTGTTTGGGTTGTAGTAACAATGCACTGCAAATGGTTGTTTGGGTTGAAGAAAAAATGGAATGCAAACGGTTGTTTGGGTTGAAGTACAAATGCGCTGCAAATGGTTGTTTGGGTGGAAGTAAAAATGCACTGCAAATTGTTTTTTTGGGTTGAAGTAAAATGCACTGCAAATGGCTGTTTGGGTTGAAGTAAAAATGCACTTCAAATGGTTGTTTGAGTTGAAGTAAAAATGCGCTGAATATGGTTGTTTGGGTTGAAGTAAAAATGTACTGCAAATGTTAGTTTGGGATGCAGTGAAAATGCACTGCATTGGTTGTTTCGGTTGATGTAAAAATGCTCTGCAAATGTTTGTTTGGGTTGCAGTAAAATGCTCTGCAAATTGTCGTTTGAGTTGAAGTAAAAATGCACTGCAAATGGTTGTTTGGGTTGATGTAAAAATGCACTGAATATGGTTGTTTGGGTTGAAGTAAAAATGTACTGCAAATGGTTGTTTGGGTTGCAGTAAAATGCACTGCAAATGGTTGTTTCGGTCGATGTAAAATGCTCTGCAAATGGTTGTTTGGGTTGCAGTAAAATGCTCTGCAATTTTTTGTTTGAGTTGAAGTAAAAATGCACTGAATATGGTTGTTTGGGTTGAAGAAAAAATGGAATGAAAACGGTTGTTTGGGTTGAAGTACAAATGCGCTGCAAATGGTTGTTTGGCTGGAAGTAAAAATGCACTGCAAATTGTTTTTTTGGGTTGAAGTAAAATGCACTGCAAATGCTTGTTTGGGTTGAAGTAAAAATGCACTGCAAATGGTTGTTTGGGTTGAAGTAAAAATGCACTGAATATGGTTGTTTGGGTTGAAGTAAAAATGTACTGCAAATGGTAGGTTGGGATGCAGTGAAAATGCACTGCAAATGGTTGTTTCGGTTGATGTAAAATGCTCTGCAAATGATTGTTTGGGTTGCAGTAAAATGCTCTGCAAATTTTTGTTTGAGTTGAAGTAAAAATGCACTGCAAATGGTTGTTTGGGTTGAAGTGAAAATGCACTGGAAATGGTTGTTTGGGTTGAAGTAAAAATGCACTGCAAAAGATTGTTTGGGTTGAAATATGAATGCAGTGCAAATGATTATTTGGGTTGAAGTATAAATGCACTACAAATGGTTGTTTGGGTTGATGTAAAATGCACTGCAAATGGTTGTTTGGGTTAAAGTAAAAATGCACAGCAAATGGTTGTTTGGGTTGAAGGAAAAATGCACTGCAAATGGTTGTTTGGGTTGTAGTAACAATGCACTGCAAATGGTTGTTTGGGTTGAAGAAAAAATGGAATGCAAACGGTTGTTTGGGTTGAAGTACAAATGCGCTGCAAATGGTTGTTTGGGTGGAAGTAAAAATGCACTGCAAATTGTTTTTTTGGGTTGAAGTAAAATGCACTGCAAATGGCTGTTTGGGTTGAAGTAAAAATGCACTGCAAATGGTTGTTTGGGTTGAAGTAAAAATGCGCTCAATATGGTTGTTTGGGTTGAAGTAAAAATGTACTGCAAATGTTAGTTTGGGATGCAGTGAAAATGCACTGCATTGGTTGTTTCGGTTGATGTAAAAATGCACTGCAAATGTTTGTTTGGGTTGCAGTAAAATGCTCTGCAAATTGTTGTTTGAGTTGAAGTAAAAATGCACTGCAAATGGTTGTTTGGGTTGATGTAAAAATGCACTGAATATGGTTGTTTGGGTTGAAGTAAAAATGTGCTGCAAATGGTTGTTTGGGTTGCAGTAAAATGCACTGCAAATGGTTGTTTCGGTCGATGTAAAATGCTCTGCAAATGGTTGTTTGGGGTGAAGTAAAAATGCACTGCAAATGTTTGATGAGTTGAAGTAAAAATGCACTGCAAATGGTGTTTGGGTTGAGGCAAAATACACTGCAAATGGTTGTTTGGGTTGAAGTAAAAATGCACAGCAAATGGTTGTTTGGGTTGAAGTAAAAAATTACTGCTAATGGTTGTTTGGGTTGAAGTAAAAATGCACTGCAAATGGCTGTTTGGGGTGAAGTAAAATGCACTGCAAATGGTTGTTTGGGTTGAAGTAAAAATGCACTGCAAATGGTTGTTTGGGTTGAAATAAAAATGCACTGAATATGGTTGTTTGGGTTGAAGTAAAATGTACTGCAAATGGTAGTTTGGGTTGCAGTAAAAATGCACTGCAAATGGTTGCTTCGGTTGATGTAAAATGCTCTGCAAATGGTTGTTTGGGTTGCAGTAAAATGCTCTGCAAATGGTTGTTTGAGTTGAAGTGAAAATGCACTGCAAATGTTTGTTTGGGTTGAAGTAAAAATGCACGGAAAAATTGTTGTTTGGGTTGAAGTAATAATGTACTGCAATTGGTAGTTTGTGTTGCAGTAGCAATGCACTGCAAATGATTGTTTCGGTTGATGTAAAATGCTCTGCAAATGGTTGTTTGGGTTGCAGTAAAATGCTCTGCAAATTTTTGTTTGAGTTGAAGTAAAAATGCACTGCAAATGATTGTTTCGGTTGATGTAAAAATTCTCTGCAAATGTGTGTTTGGGTTGCAGTAAAATGCTCTGCAAATGGTTGTTTGAGTTGAAGTAAAAATGCACTGCAAATGGTTGTTTGGGTTGAAGTAAAAATTCACTGAAAAATGGTTGTTTGGGTTGAAGTAAAAATGCACTGCAAATGGTTGTTTGAGCTGCAGTAAAAATGCACTGCAAATGGTTCTTTGGGTTGAAGTAAAATGCACTTCAAATGGTTGTTTGTGTTGAAGCAAAAGGCACTGAAAATGGTTGTTTGGGTTGAAGTAAAAATGCACTGAAAATGGTTGTTTGGTTTGAAGTAAAAATGCACTGCAAGAGATTGTTTGGGTTGAAATATGAATGCACTGCAAACGATTGTTTGGGTTGATGTATAAATGCACTACAAATGGTTGTTTGGGTTGATGTAAAATGCACTGCAAATGGTTGTTTGGGTTAAAGTAAAAATGCAGAGCAAATGGTTGTTTGGGTTGAAGAAAAAATGGAATGCAAACGGTTGTTTGGCTTGAAGTACAAATGCGCTGCAAATGGTTGTTTGGGTGGAAGTAAAAATGCAATGCAAATTGTTTTTTTTGGGTTGAAGTACAAATGCACTGCAAATGGTTGTTTGGGTTGAAGTAAAAATGCACTGCAAATGGTTGTTTGGGTTGAAGTAAAAATGCACTGAATATGGTTGTTTGGGTTGAAGAAAAAATGGAATGCAAACGGTTGTTTGGGTTGAAGTACAAATGCGCTACAAATGGTTGTTTGGCTGGAAGTAAAAATGCACTGCAAATTGTTTTTTTGGGTTGAAGTAAAAATGCACTGAATATGGTTGTTTGGGTTGAAGTAAAAATGTACTGCAAATGGTAGGTTGGGATGCAGTGAAAATGCACTGCAAATGGTTGTTTCGGTTGATGTAAAATGCTCTGCAAATGATTGTTTGGGTTGCAGTAAAATGCTCTGCAAATTTTTGTTTGAGTTGAAGTAAAAATGCACTGCAAATGGTTGTTTGGGTTGAAGTAAAAATGCACTGGAAATGGTTGTTTGGGTTGAAGTAAAAATGCACTGCAAAAGATTGTTTGGGTTGAAATATGAATGCAGTGCAAATGATTATTTGGGTTGAAGTATAAATGCACTACAAATGGTTGTTTGGGTTGATGTAAAATGCACTGCAAATGGTTGTTTGGGTTAAAGTAAAAATGCACAGCAAATGGTTGTTTGGGTTGAAGGAAAAATGCACTGCAAATGGTTGTTTGGGTTGTAGTAACAATGCACTGCAAATGGTTGTTTGGGTTGAAGAAAAAATGGAATGCAAACGGTTGTTTGGGTTGAAGTACAAATGCGCTGCAAATGGTTGTTTGGGTGGAAGTAAAAATGCACTGCAAATTGTTTTTTTGGGTTGAAGTAAAATGCACTGCAAATGGCTGTTTGGGTTGAAGTAAAAATGCACTTCAAATGGTTGTTTGAGTTGAAGTAAAAATGCGCTGAATATGGTTGTTTGGGTTGAAGTAAAAATGTACTGCAAATGTTAGTTTGGGATGCAGTGAAAATGCACTGCATTGGTTGTTTCGGTTGATGTAAAAATGCTCTGCAAATGTTTGTTTGGGTTGCAGTAAAATGCTCTGCAAATTGTCGTTTGAGTTGAAGTAAAAATGCACTGCAAATGGTTGTTTGGGTTGATGTAAAAATGCACTGAATATGGTTGTTTGGGTTGAAGTAAAAATGTACTGCAAATGGTTGTTTGGGTTGCAGTAAAATGCACTGCAAATGGTTGTTTCGGTCGATGTAAAATGCTCTGCAAATGGTTGTTTGGGTTGCAGTAAAATGCTCTGCAATTTTTTGTTTGAGTTGAAGTAAAAATGCACTGAATATGGTTGTTTGGGTTGAAGAAAAAATGGAATGAAAACGGTTGTTTGGGTTGAAGTACAAATGCGCTGCAAATGGTTGTTTGGCTGGAAGTAAAAATGCACTGCAAATTGTTTTTTTGGGTTGAAGTAAAATGCACTGCAAATGCTTGTTTGGGTTGAAGTAAAAATGCACTGCAAATGGTTGTTTGGGTTGAAGTAAAAATGCACTGAATATGGTTGTTTGGGTTGAAGTAAAAATGTACTGCAAATGGTAGGTTGGGATGCAGTGAAAATGCACTGCAAATGGTTGTTTCGGTTGATGTAAAATGCTCTGCAAATGATTGTTTGGGTTGCAGTAAAATGCTCTGCAAATTTTTGTTTGAGTTGAAGTAAAAATGCACTGCAAATGGTTGTTTGGGTTGAAGTGAAAATGCACTGGAAATGGTTGTTTGGGTTGAAGTAAAAATGCACTGCAAAAGATTGTTTGGGTTGAAATATGAATGCAGTGCAAATGATTATTTGGGTTGAAGTATAAATGCACTACAAATGGTTGTTTGGGTTGATGTAAAATGCACTGCAAATGGTTGTTTGGGTTAAAGTAAAAATGCACAGCAAATGGTTGTTTGGGTTGAAGGAAAAATGCACTGCAAATGGTTGTTTGGGTTGTAGTAACAATGCACTGCAAATGGTTGTTTGGGTTGAAGAAAAAATGGAATGCAAACGGTTGTTTGGGTTGAAGTACAAATGCGCTGCAAATGGTTGTTTGGGTGGAAGTAAAAATGCACTGCAAATTGTTTTTTTGGGTTGAAGTAAAATGCACTGCAAATGGCTGTTTGGGTTGAAGTAAAAATGCACTGCAAATGGTTGTTTGGGTTGAAGTAAAAATGCGCTCAATATGGTTGTTTGGGTTGAAGTAAAAATGTACTGCAAATGTTAGTTTGGGATGCAGTGAAAATGCACTGCATTGGTTGTTTCGGTTGATGTAAAAATGCACTGCAAATGTTTGTTTGGGTTGCAGTAAAATGCTCTGCAAATTGTTGTTTGAGTTGAAGTAAAAATGCACTGCAAATGGTTGTTTGGGTTGATGTAAAAATGCACTGAATATGGTTGTTTGGGTTGAAGTAAAAATGTGCTGCAAATGGTTGTTTGGGTTGCAGTAAAATGCACTGCAAATGGTTGTTTCGGTCGATGTAAAATGCTCTGCAAATGGTTGTTTGGGGTGAAGTAAAAATGCACTGCAAATGTTTGATGAGTTGAAGTAAAAATGCACTGCAAATGGTGTTTGGGTTGAGGCAAAATACACTGCAAATGGTTGTTTGGGTTGAAGTAAAAATGCACAGCAAATGGTTGTTTGGGTTGAAGTAAAAAATTACTGCTAATGGTTGTTTGGGTTGAAGTAAAAATGCACTGCAAATGGCTGTTTGGGTTGAAGTACAAATGCACTGCAAATGTTTGCTCGCAGTGAGTAAAAATGCACTGGTAATGGTTGTTTGGGTTGAAGAAAAAATGGTAAGCAAATGGGTGTTTGGGTTGAAGTAAAAATGCACTGCAAATGGTTGTTTGAGTTGAAGTAAAAATGCACTGCAAATTGTTTTTTGGGTTGAAGTACAAATGCACTGCAGATTGTTGTTTGGGTTGAAGTAAAAATGCAATACAAATGGTTGTTTGGGTCGAAGCAAAAATATAGTGCAAATGGTTGTTTGGGCGTGTTTTGTGTTGAAATAAAAATGCACTGCAAATGGTTGTTTGGGTTGAAGTAAAAATGCACTGCAAGTGGTTGTTTGGGTTGAAGTAAAAATGCACTGCTAATGGTTGTTTGGGTTGAAGTAAAAATGCACTGCATATGGTTGTTTGGGTTGAGGTAAAAAATACACTGCAAATGTTTGTTTGGTTGGAAGTAAAAATGCACTGCAAATGGTTGTTTCGGTTGAAGTAAAAATGCAGTGCAACTAGTTGTTTGGTTTGAAGTAAAAATACACCGCCAAAGGTTGTTTAGGTTGAAGTAAAAATGCACAGCAAATGGTTGTTTGGGTTGTAGTAAAAACGCATTGCAAATGGTTGTTGCGGGGGGGGGGGGGGTTGGGACGAACTAAAAAATGCACTGCAAATGGTTGTTTGGGTTGAAGTAAAAACGCACTGCTAATGGTTGTTTGGGTAGAAGTAATATGCACTGCTATTGGTTGTTTGGGTTTAAGTAAAAATGCACTGCAAATGGTTGTTTGGGTTGAAGTAAAAATACATTACAAATGGTTGTTTGGGTTGAAGTAAAAATGCACTGCAAATGGTGTTTGGGTTGAAGCAAAATGCACTGCAAATGGTTGTTTGGGTTGAAGTAAAAAGGCACTGCAAATGGTTGTTTGGGTTGAAGTAAAACATTACTGCTAATGGTTGTTTGGGTTCAAGTAAAAATGCACTGCAAATGGCTGTTTGGGTTGAAGTACAAATGCACTGCAAATGTTTGCTCGCAGTGAGTAAAAAATGCACTGCTAATGGTTGTTTGGGTTGAAGAAAAAATGGTAAGCAAATGGGTGTTTGGGTTGAAGTAAACATGCACTGCAAATGGTTGTTTGAGTTGAAGTTAAAATGCACTGCAAATTGTTTTTTGGGTTGAAGTACAAATGCACTGCAAATTGTTGTTTGGGTTGAAGTAAAAATGCAATGCAAATGGTTGTTTGGGTCGAAGCAAAAATATACTGCAAATGGTTGTTAGGTTTGAAGTAAAAATGCACTGCAAATGGTTGTTTGGGTTGAAGTAAAAATGTACTGCAAATGGCTGTTTGGGTTGAAGTAAAATGCACTGCTAATGGTTGTTTGGGTTGAAGTAAAAGTGCACTGCAAATGATTGTTTGAGTTGATCTAAAAATGCACTGCAATGGTTGTTTGGGGCGGGGTTTGGGTTGAAGTCTAAATGCACTGCAAAAGGTTGTTTAGGTTGGTGTAAAAATGCACTGCCAATGGTTGTTTGGGTTGAAGTAAAAATGCACTGCAAATTGTTGTTTGGGTTGAGGTAAAAATGCACTGCCAATGGTTGTTTGGGTTGAATTAAAAATGCACTGCAAATGGTGTTTGGGTTGAGGCAAAATACACTGCAAATGGTTGTTTGGGTTGAAGTAAAAATGCACAGCAAATGGTTGTTTGGGTTGAAGTAAAAAATTTCTGCTAATGGTTGTTTGGGTTGAAGTAAAAATGCACTGCAAATGGCTGTTTGGGTTGAAGTACAAATGCACTGCAAATGTTTGCTCGCAGTGAGTAAAAATGCACTGGTAATGGTTGTTTGGGTTGAAGAAAAAATGGTAAGCAAATGGGTGTTTGGGTTGAAGTAAAAATGCACTGCAAATGGTTGTTTGAGTTGAAGTAAAAATGCACTGCAAATTGTTTTTTGGGTTGAAGTACAAATGCACTGCAGATTGTTGTTTGGGTTGAAGTAAAAATGCAATACAAATGGTTGTTTGGGTCGAAGCAAAAATATAGTGCAAATGGTTGTTTGGGCGTGTTTTGTGTTGAAATAAAAATGCACTGCAAATGGTTGTTTGGGTTGAAGTAAAAATGCACTGCATGTGGTTGTTTGGGTTGAAGTAAAAATGCACTGCTAATGGTTGTTTGGGTTGAAGTAAAAATGCACTGCATATGGTTGTTTGGGTTGAGGTAAAAAATACACTGCAAATGTTTGTTTGGTTGGAAGTAAAAATGCACTGCAAATGGTTGTTTCGGTTGAAGTAAAAATGCAGTGCAAATAGTTGTTTGGTTTGAAGTAAAAATGCACCGCCAAAGGTTGTTTAGGTTGAAGTAAAAATGCACAGCAAATGGTTGTTTGGGTTGTAGTAAAAACGCATTGCAAATGGTTGTTGCGGGGGGGGGGGGGTTGGGACGAACTAAAAAATGCACTGCAAATGGTTGTTTGGGTTGAAGTAAAAACGCACTGCTAATGGTTGTTTGGGTAGAAGTAATATGCACTGCTATTGGTTGTTTGGGTTTAAGTAAAAATGCACTGCAAATGGTTGTTTGGGTTGAAGTAAAAATACATTACAAATGGTTGTTTGGGTTGAAGTAAAAATGCACTGCAAATGGTGTTTGGGTTGAAGCAAAATGCACTGCAAATGGTTGTTTGGGTTGAAGTAAAAAGGCACTGCAAATGGTTGTTTGGGTTGAAGTAAAACATTACTGCTAATGGTTGTTTGGTTTCAAGTAAAAATGCACTGCAAATGGCTGTTTGGGTTGAAGTACAAATGCACTGCAAATGTTTGCTCGCAGTGAGTAAAAAATGCACTGCTAATGGTTGTTTGGGTTGAAGAAAAAATGGTAAGCAAATGGGTGTTTGGGTTGAAGTAAACATGCACTGCAAATGGTTGTTTGAGTTGAAGTTAAAATGCACTGCAAATTGTTTTTTGGGTTGAAGCACAAATGCACTGCAAATTGTTGTTTGGGTTGAAGTAAAAATGCAATGCAAATGGTTGTTTGGGTCGAAGCAAAAATATACTGCAAATGGTTGTTAGGTTTGAAGTAAAAATGCACTGCAAATGGTTGTTTGGGTTGAAGTAAAAATGTACTGCAAATGGCTGTTTGGGTTGAAGTAAAATGCACTGCTAATGGTTGTTTGGGTTGAAGTAAAAGTGCACTGCAAATGATTGTTTGAGTTGATGTAAAAATGCACTGCAATGGTTGTTTGGGGCGGGGTTTGGGTTGAAGTCTAAATGCACTGCAAAAGGTTGTTTAGGTTGATGTAAAAATGCACTGCCAATGGTTGTTTGGGTTGAAGTAAAAATGCACTGCAAATTGTTGTTTGGGTTGAGGTAAAAATGCACTGCCAATGGTTGTTTGGGTTGAATTAAAAATGCACTGCAAATGGTGTTTGGGTTGAGGCAAAATGCACTGCAAATGGTTGTTTGGGTTGAAGTAAAAATGCACAGCAAATGGTTGTTTGGGTTGAAGTAAAAAATTACTGCTAATGGTTGTTTGGGTTGAAGTAAAAATGCACTGCAAATGGCTGTTTGGGTTGAAGTACAAATGCACTGCAAATGTTTGCTCGCAGTGAGTAAAAATGCACTGGTAATGGTTGTTTGGGTTGAAGAAAAAATGGTAAGCAAATGGGTGTTTGGGTTGAAGTAAAAATGCACTGCAAATGGTTGTTTGAGTTGAAGTAAAAATGCACTGCAAATTGTTTTTTGGGTTGAAGTACAAATGCACTGCAGATTGTTGTTTGGGTTGAAGTAAAAATGCAATACAAATGGTTGTTTGGGTCGAAGCAAAAATATAGTGCAAATGGTTGTTTGGGCGTGTTTTGTGTTGAAATAAAAATGCACTGCAAATGGTTGTTTGGGTTGAAGTAAAAATGCAATACAAATGGTTGTTTGGGTCGAAGCAAAAATATAGTGCAAATGGTTGTTTGGGCGTGTTTTGTGTTGAAATAAAAATGCACTGCAAATGGTTGTTTGGGTTGAAGTAAAAATGCACTGCAAGTGGTTGTTTGGGTTGAAGTAAAAATGCACTGCAAATGTTTGTTTGGTTGGAAGTAAAAATGCACTGCAAATGGTTGTTTCGGTTGAAGTAAAAATGCAGTGCAAATAGTTGTTTGGTTTGAAGTAAAAATGCACCGCCAAAGGTTGTTTAGGTTGAAGTAAAAATGCACAGCAAATGGTTGTTTGGGTTGTAGTAAAAACGCATTGCAAATGGTTGTTGCGGGGGGGGGGTTGGGACGAACTAAAAAATGCACTGCAAATGGTTGTTTGGGTTGAAGTAAAAACGCACTGCTAATGGTTGTTTGGGTAGAAGTAATATGCACTGCTATTGGTTGTTTGGGTTTAAGTAAAAATGCACTGCAAATGGTTGTTTGGGTTGAAGTAAAAATACATTACAAATGGTTGTTTGGGTTGAAGTAAAAATGCACTGCAAATGGTGTTTGGGTTGAAGCAAAATGCACTGCAAATGGTTGTTTGGGTTGAAGTAAAAAGGCACTGCAAATGGTTGTTTGGGTTGAAGTAAAACATTACTGCTAATGGTTGTTTGGGTTCAAGTAAAAATGCACTGCAAATGGCTGTTTGGGTTGAAGTACAAATGCACTGCAAATGTTTGCTCGCAGTGAGTAAAAAATGCACTGCTAATGGTTGTTTGGGTTGAAGAAAAAATGGTAAGCAAATGGGTGTTTGGGTTGAAGTAAACATGCAATGCAAATGGTTGTTTGGGTCGAAGCAAAAATATACTGCAAATGGTTGTTAGGTTTGAAGTAAAAATGCACTGCAAATGGTTGTTTGGGTTGAAGTAAAAATGTACTGGAAATGGCTGTTTGGGTTGAAGTAAAATGCACTGCTAATGGTTGTTTGGGTTGAAGTAAAAGTGCACTGCAAATGATTGTTTGAGTTGATGTAAAAATGCACTGCAATGGTTGTTTGGGGCGGGGTTTGGGTTGAAGTCTAAATGCACTGCAAAAGGTTGTTTAGGTTGATGTAAAAATGCACTGCCAATGGTTGTTTGGGTTGAAGTAAAAATGCACTGCAAATTGTTGTTTGGGTTGAGGTAAAAATGCACTGCTAATGGTTGTTTGGGTTGAATTAAAAATGCACTGCAAATGGTTGTTTTGGGTTGAAGTAGAAATGCACTGCAAATGGTTGTTTGGGGGAGGTTTGGGTTGAAGTAAAAATGCACTGCAAATGATTGTTTGGGTTGAAGTACAAATGCACTGCAAAGGGTTGTTGGGGGATGGGCGGTTAGGTTGAAATAAACATGCACTGCAAATGGTTGGTTGGGTTGAATTAAAAATGCACTGCAAGTGGTTGTTTGGGTTGAAGTAAAAATGCACTGCCAATAGTTGTTTGGGTTGAACTAAAAATGCACTGCAAATGGGTGTTTGGGGTCGAAGCAAAAATACACTGCAAACGGTTGTTTGGGTTGAAGTAAAAATGCCCTGCAAATGGTTGTTTTGCGGGGGCTTGGGTTGAAGTAAAAATGCACTGCAAATGGTTGTTTGGGTTGATGTAAAAACGCACTGCTAATGGTTGTTTGTGTTGAAGTAAAATGCACTGCTATTGATTGTTTGGGTTGAAGTAAAAGTGCACTGCAAATGTTTGTTTGGGTTGATTTAAAAATACATTGCCAATGGTTGTTTGGGTTGAAGTTAAATTGCATTACAAATGGTTGTGTAGGTTGAAGTAAAAATGCACTGCTAAAGGTTGTTTGTGATGAATTAAAAATGCACTGCAAATGGTTGTTAGGTTTGAAGTAGAAATGCACTGCAAATGGTTGTTTGGGTTGAAGTAAAAATGCACTGCAAATGGGTGTTTGGGTTGAAGTAAAATGCACTGCTAATGGTTGTTTGGGTTGAAGTAAATTGCACTGCTAATGGTTGTTTGGGTTGAAGTAAAAGTGCACTGCAAATGATTGTTTGAGTTGATGTAAAAATGCACTGCAAATTGTTGTTTGGGGCGGGGTTTGGGTTGACGTCTAAATGCACTGCAAAAGGTTGTTTGGGTTGATGTAAAAATGCACTGCCAATGGTTGTTTGGGTTGAAGTAAAAATGCGCTGCAAATTGTTGTTTGGGTTGAGGTGAAAATGCACTGCTAATGGTTGTTTGGGTTGAATTAAAAATGCACTGCAAATGGTTGTTTTGGGTTGAAGTAGAAATGCACTGCAAATGGTTGTTTGGGGGAGTTTTGGGTTGAAGTAGAAATGCACTGCAAATGATTGTTTGGGTTGAAGTACAAATGCACTGCAAAGGGTTGTTGGGGGGTGGGCGGTTAGGTTGAAATAAACATGCACTGCAAATGGTTGGTTGGGTTGAATTAAAAATGCACTGCAAATGGTTGTTTGGGTTGAAGTAAAAATGCACTGCCAATAGTTGTATGGGTTGAACTAAAAATGCACTGCAAATATGTGCTTGGGTTAGGGGGGCTTGGGTTGAAGTAAAATGCACTGCAAATGGTTGTTTGGGTCGAAGCAAAAATACACTGCAAACGGTTGTTTGGGTTGAAGTAAAAATGCACTGCAAATGGTTGTTTGGGGGGGGGCTTGGGTTGAAGTAAAAATGCACTGCAAATGATTGTTTGGGTTGATGTAAAAATGCACTGCTAATGGTTGTTTGGGTTGAAGTAAAATGCACTGCTATTGATTGTTTGGGTTGAAGTAAAAGTGCACTGCAAATGTTTGTTTGGGTTGATGTAAAAATACATTGCCAATGGTTGTTTGCGTTGAAGTTAAATTGCATTACAAATGGTTGTGTAGGTTGAAGTAAAAATGCACTGCTAAAGGTTGTTTGTGATGAATTAAAAATGCACTGCAAATGGTTGTTAGGTTTGAAGTAGAAATGCACTGCAAATGGTTGTTTGGGTTGAAGTAAAAATGCACTGCAAATGGGTGTTTGGGTTGAAGTAAAATGCACTGCTAATGGTTGTTTGGGTTGAAGTAAATTGCACTGCTAATGGTTGTTTGGGTTGAAGCAAAAGTGCACTGCAAATGATTGATTGAGTTGATGTAAAAATGCACTGCAAATTGTTGTTTGGGGCGGGGTTTGGGTTGAAGTCTAAATGCACTGCAAAAGGTTGTTTGGGTTGATGTAAAAATGCACTGCCAATGGTTGTTTGGGTTGAAGTAAAATGCGCTGCAAATTGTTGTTTGGGTTGAGGTGAAAATGCACTGCTAATGGTTGTTTGGGTTGAATTAAAAATGCACTGCAAATGGTTGTTTTGGGTTGAAGTAAAAATGCACTGCAAATGGTTGTTTGGGGGAGTTTTGGGTTGAAGTAAAAATGCACTGCAAATGATTGTTTGGGTTGAAGTACAAATGCACTGCAAAGGGTTGTTGGGGGGGGCGGTTGGGTAGAAATAAAAATGCACTGCAAATGGTTGTTTGGGTTGAATTAAAAAATGCACTGCAAATGGTTGTTTGGGTTGAAGTAGAACTGCCCTGCAAAGGGTTGTTGGGGGGGGGCGGTTGGGTTGAAATAAACATGCACTGCAAATGGTTGGTTGGGTTGAATTAAAAATGCACTGCAAATGGTTGTTTGGGTTGATGTAAAATGCACTGCAAATGGTTGTGTAGGTGGGGGGGGGGGGGTTGGGTTGAAGTAAAATGCACTGCAAATTATTGTTTGGGTTGAAGTAAAAGTGCACTGCCAATAGTTGTTTGGGTTGAACTAAAAATGCACTGCAAATGGGGGTTTTGGGGGGGGGCTTGTGTTGAAGTAAAATGCACTGCAATTGGTTGTTTGGTTTGATGTAAAACGCACTGCTAATGGTTGTTTGGGTTGAAGTAAAATGCACTGCTAATGATTTTTTGGTTGAAGTAAAAATGCACTGCATATGGTTGTTTGGGTTGAGGTAAAAATGCACTGCAAATGTTTGTTTGGTTGGAAGTAAAAATGCAGTGCAAATGGTTGTTTGGGTTGAAGTAAAAATGCACTGCAAATGGTTGTTTTGGTTGAAGTAAAAATTTACTGCTAATAGTTGTTTGGGTTGAAGTAAAAATGCACTGCAAATGGCTGTTTGGGTTGAAGTACAAATGCACTGCAAATGTTTGCTCGCAGTGAGTAAAAATGCACTGCTAATGGTTGTTTGGGTTGAAGGGAAAATGGTAAGCAAATGGTTGTTTGGGTTGAAGTAAAAATGCACTGCAAATGGTTGTTTGAGTTGAAGTAAAAATGCACTGCAAATGGTTGTTTGGGTTGAAGTAAAATGCACTGCAAATGGTTGTGTAGGTGGGGGGGGGGTTGGGTTGAAGTAAAATGCACTGCAAATGATTGTTTGGGTTGAAGTAAAAGTGCACTGCCAATAGTTGTTTGGGTTGAACTAAAAATGCACTGCAAATGGGGGTTTGGGGGGGGGGGGGCTTGTGTTGAAGTAAAATGCACTGCAAATGGTTGTTTGGGTTGATGTAAAACGCACTGCTAATGGTTGTTTGGGTTGAAGTAAAATGCACTGCTAATGATTGTTTGGGTTGAAGTAAAAATGCACTGCATATGGTTGTTTGGGTTGAGGTAAAAATGCACTGCAAATGTTTGTTTGGTTGGAAGTAAAAATGCACTGCAAATGGTTGTTTGGGTTGAAGTAAAAATGCACTGCAAATGGTTGTTTTGGTTGAAGTAAAAATGTACTGCTAATAGTTGTTTGGGTTGAAGTAAAAATGCACTGCAAATGGCTGTTTGGGTTGAAGTACAAATGCACTGCAAATGTTTGCTCGCAGTGAGTAAAAATGCACTGCTAATGGTTGTTTGGGTTGAAGGAAAAATGGTAAGCAAATGGTTGTTTGGGTTTAAGTAAAAATGCACTGCAAATGGTTGTTTGAGTTGAAGTAAAAATGCACTGCAAATTGTTTGTTGGGTTGAAGTACAAATGCACTGCAAATTGTTGTGTGGGTTGAAGTAAAAATGCAATGCAAATGGTTGTTTGCGCCGAAGTAAAAATACACTGCAAACGGTTGTTTGGGCGTGTTTTGTGTTGAAATAAAAATGCACTGCAAATGGTTGTTTGGGTTGAAGTAAAAATGCACTGCAAGTGATTGATTGGTTTCAAGTACAAATGCAATGCAAATGGTTGTGGGGGGGGGGGGGTTTGGGTTGAAGTAAAAATACATTGCAAATGGTTGTTTGGGTTGAAGTAAAAATGCACTGCAAATGGTTGTTTGGGGGGGGGGGGCTTGGGTTGAAGTAAAAATGCACTGCAAATGGTTGTTTGGGTTGATGTAAAAACGCACTGCTAATGGTTGTTTGGGTTGAATTAAAATGCACTGTTAATGATTGTTTGGGTTGAAGTAAAAGTGCACTGCAAATGATTGTTTGGGTTGATGTAAAAATACATTGCCAATGGTTGTTTGGGTTGAAGTAAAAATGCATTACAAATGGTTGTGTAGGTTGAAGTAAAAATGCACTGCTAAAGGTTGTTTGTGATTAATTAAAAATGCACTGCAAATGGTTGTTAGGTTTGAAGTAGAAATGCTCTGCAAATGGTTGTTTGGGTTGAAGTAAAAATGTACTGCAAATGGCTGTTTGGGTTGAAGTAAAATGCACTGCTAATGGTTGTTTGGGTTGAAGTAAAATGCACTGCTAATGGTTGTTTGGGGAGTTTTGGGTTGAAGTAAAAATGCACTGCAAATGATTGTTTGGGTTGAAGTACAAATGCACTGCAAAGGGTTGTTGGGGGGGCGGTTGGGTTGAAATAAACATGCACTGCAAATGGTTGTTTGGGTTGAAGTAAATTGCACTGCTAATGGTTGTTTGGGTTGAAGTAAAAGTGTACTGCAAATGATTGTTTGAGTTGATGTAAAAATGCACTGCAAATTGTTGTTTGGGGCGGGGTTTGGGTTGAAGTCTAAATGCACTGCAAAAGGTTGTTTGGGTTGATGTAAGAATGCACTGCCAATGGTTGTTTGGGTTGAAGTAAAACTGCGCTGCAAATTGTTGTTTGGGTTGAGGTGAAAATGCACTGCTAATGGTTGTTTGGGTTGAATTAAAAATGTACTGCAAATGGTTGTTTTGGGTTGAAGTAGAAATGCACTGCAAATGGTTGTTTGGGGGAGTTTTGGGTTGAAGTAAAAATGCACTGCAAATGATTGTTTGGGTTGAAGTACAAATGCACTGCAAAGGGTTGTTGGGGGGGGGGCGGTTGGGTTGAAATAAAAATGCACTGCAAATGGTTGTTTGGGTTGAATTAAAAATGCACTGCAAATGGTTGTTTGGGTTGATGTAGAACTGCCCTGCAAAGGGTTGTTGGGGGGGGCGGTTGTGTTGAAATAAACATGCACTGCAAATGGTTGGTTGGGTTGAATTAAAAATGCACTGCAAATGGTTGTTTGAGTTGAAGTAAAATACATTGCAAATGGTTGTGTGGGTGGGGGGGGGGGTTTGGGTTGAAGTAAAAATGCACTGCAAATGATTGTTTGGGTTGAAGTAAAAATGCACTGCCAATAGATGTTTGGGTTGAACTAAAAATGCACTGCAAATGGGGGTTGGGGGGGGGGGGCTTGTGTTGAAGTAAATGCACTGCAAATGGTTGTTTGGGTTGATGTAAAAACGCACTGCTAATGATTGTTTGGGTTGAAGTAAAATGCACTGCTAATGATTGTTTGGGTTGAAGTAAAAGTGCACTGCAAATGATTGTTTGGGTTGATGTAAAATGCACTGCCAATGGTTGTTTGGGTTGAAGTACAATGCATTACAAATGGTCGTGTAGGTTGAAGAAAAAATGCACTGGTAAAGGTTGTTTGGGTTGAAGTAAAAATGCATTGCAAATGGTTGTTTAGGTTGAAGTAAAAATGCACTGCAAATGGTTGTTTGGGTTGAAGTAAAATGCACTGCTAATGGTTGTATGGGGCGTTGAGTTGAAGTCTAAATGCACTGCAAAAGGTTGTTTGGGTTGATGTAAAAATGCACTGCCAATGGTTGTTTGTGTTGAAGTAAAAATGCACTGCTGATGGTTGTTTGGGTTGAAGCAAAAATGCACTGCAAATGTACGTTTGGGTGTGTTTTGTGTTGATATATAAATGCACTGCAAATGGTTGTTTGGGTTGAAGTACAAATGCACTGCAAGGGGTTGTTGGGGGGGGCGGTTGGGTTGAAATAAAAATATGCACGGCAAATGGTTGTTTGGGTTGAATTAAAAATGCACTGCAAATGGTTGTTTGGGTTGTAGAAATGCACTGTAAGGGTTGTTGGGGGGGCGGTTGGGTTGAAATAAAAATGCACTGCAAATGGTTGTTTGGGTTGAATTAAAAATGCACTGCAAATGGTTGTTTGGGTTGAATTAAAAATGCACTGCAAATGGTTGTTTGGGTTGAAGTAAAAATGTACTGCAAATGGTAGGTTGGGATGCAGTAAAAATGCACTGCAAATGGTTGTTCCGGTTGATGTAAAAATGCTCTGTAAATGTGTGTTTGGGTTGCAGTAAAATGCTCTGCAAATTGTTGTTTGAGTTGAATTAAAAATGCACTGGCAAACGGTTGTTTGGGGGAGTTTTGAGTTGAAGTAAAAATGCACTGCAAATGATTGTTTGGGTTGAAGTACAAATGCACTGCAAAGGGTTGTTGGGGGGGCGGTTGGGTTGAGATAAAAATGCACTGCAAATGGTTGTTTGGGTTGAATTAAAAATGCACTGCAAATGGTTGTTTGGGTTGATGTAGAACTGCCCTGCAAAGGGTTGTTGGGGGGGGGCGGTTGTGTTGAAATAAACATGCACTGCAAATGGTTGGTTGGGTTGAATTAAAAATGCACTGCAAATGGTTGTTTGGATTGAAGTAAAATACATTGCAAATGGTTGTGTGGGTTGGGGGGGGTGGGGTTTGGGTTGAAGTAAAAAAGCACTGCAAATGATTGTTTGGGTTGAAGTAAAAATGCACTGCCAATAGTTGTTTGGGTTGAACTAAAAATGCACTGCAAATGGGGGTTGGGGGGGGGCTTGTGTTTAAGTAAATGCACTGCAAATGGTTGTTTGGGTTGATGTAAAAACGCACTGCTAATGATTGTTTTGGTTGAAGTAAAATGCACTGCTAATGATTGTTTGGGTTGAAGTAAAAGTTCACTGCAAATGATTGTTTGGGTTGATGTAAAATGCACTGCCAATGGTTGTTTGGGTTGAAGTAAAATGCATTACAAATGATCGTGTAGGTTGAAGAAAAAATGCACTGGTAAAGGTTGTTTGGGTTGAAGTAAAAATGCATTGCAAATGGTTGTTTAGGTTGAAGTAAAAATGCACTGCAAATGGTTGTTTGGGTTGAAGTAAAATGCACTGCTAATGGTTGTATGGGGCGTTGAGTTGAAGTCTAAATGCACTGCAAAAGGTTGTTTGGGTTGATGTAAAAATGCACTGCCAATGGTTGTTTGTGTTGAAGTAAAAATGCACTGCTGATGGTTGTTTGGGTTGAAGCAAAAATGCACTGCAAATGTACGTTTGGGTGTGTTTTGTGTTGATATATAAATGCACTGCAAATGGTTGTTTGGGTTGAAGTACAAATGCACTGCAAGGGGTTGTTGGGGGGGGGCGGTTGGGTTGAAATAAAAATATGCACGGCAAATGGTTGTTTGGGTTGAATTAAAAATGCACTGCAAATGGTTGTTTGGGTTGAAGTAGAAATGCTCTGTAAGGGTTGTTGGGGGGGCGGTTGGGTTGAAATAAAAATGCACTGCAAATGGTTGTTTGGGTTGAAGTAAAAATGCACTGAATATGGTTGTTTGGGTTGAAGTAAAAATGTACTGCAAATGATAGGTTGGGATGCAGTAAAAATGCACTGCAAACGGTTGTTTCGGTTGATGTAAAAATGCTCTGCAAATGTTTGTTTGGGTTGCAGTAAAATGCTCTGCAAATTGTTGTTTGAGTTGAAGTAAAAATGCACTGCAAATGGTTGTTTGGGTTGAAGTAAAAATGCACTGAATATATTTGTTTGGGTTGAAGTAAAATGTACTGCAAATGGTAGTTTGGGTTGCAGTAAAAATGCACTGCAAATGGTTGTTTCGGTTGATGTAAAATGCTCTGCAAATGGTTGTTTGGGTTGCAGTAAAATGCTCTGCAAATGGTTGTTTGAGTTGACGTAAAAATGCACTGCAAATGTTTGTTTGGGTTGAAGTAAAATGCACTGAAAAATTGTTGTTTGGGTTGAAGTAATAATGTACTGCAAATGGTAGTTTGGGTTGCAGTAGCAATGCACTGCAAGTGATTGTTTCGGTTGATTTAAAAATACTCTGCAAATGGTTGTTTGGGTTGCAGTAAAATGCTCTGCAAATTTTTGTTTGTGTTGAAGTAAAAATGTACTGCAAACGGTTGTTTGGGTTGAAGTAAAAATGCACTGAAAAATGGTTGTTTGGGTTGAAGTAAAAATGCACTGCAAATGGTTGTTTGGGTTGATGTAAAAACGCACTGCTAATGATTGTTTGGGTTGAAGTAAAATGCACTGCTAATGATTGTTTGGGTTGAAGTAAAAGTGCACTGCAAATGATTGTTTGGGTTGAAGTAAAAGTGCACTGCAAATGATTGTTTGGGTTGATGTAAAATGCACTGCCAATGGTTGTTTGGGTTGAAGTACAATGCATTACAAATGGTCGTGTAGGTTGAAGAAAAAATGCACTGGTAAAGGTTGTTTGGGTTGAAGTAAAAATGCATTGCAAATGGTTGTTTAGGATGAAGTAAAAATGCACTGCAAATGGTTGTTTGGGTTGAAGTAAAATGCACTGCTAATGGTTGTATGGGGCGTTGAGTTGAAGTCTAAATGCACTGCAAAAGGTTGTTTGGGTTGATGTAAAAATGCACTGCCAATGGTTGTTTGTGTTGAAGTAAAAATGCACTGCTGATGGTTGTTTGGGTTGAAGCAAAAATGCACTGCAAATGTACGTTTGGGTGTGTTTTGTGTTGATATATAAATGCACTGCAAATGGTTGTTTGGGTTGAAGTACAAATGCACTGCAAGGGGTTGTTGGGGGGGGCGGTTGGGTTGAAATAAAAATATGCACGGCAAATGGTTGTTTGGGTTGAATTAAAAATGCACTGCAAATGGTTGTTTGGGTTGAAATGCACTGTAAGGGTTGTTGGGGGGGCGGTTGGGTTGAAATAAAAATGCACTGCAAATGGTTGTTTGGGTTGAATTAAAAATGCACTGCAAATGGTTGTTTGGGTTGAATTAAAAATGCACTGCAAATGGTTGTTTGGGTTGAAGTAAAAATGTACTGCAAATGGTAGGTTGGGATGCAGTAAAAATGCACTGCAAATGGTTGTTTCGGTTGATGTAAAAATGCTCTGTAAATGTGTGTTTGGGTTGCAGTAAAATGCTCTGCAAATTGTTGTTTGAGTTGAATTAAAAATGCACTGGCAAACGGTTGTTTGGGGGAGTTTTGAGTTGAAGTAAAAATGCACTGCAAATGATTGTTTGGGTTGAAGTACAAATGCACTGCAAAGGGTTGTTGGGGGGGGCGGTTGGGTTGAAATAAAAATGCACTGCAAATGGTTGTTTGGGTTGAATTAAAAATGCACTGCAAATGGTTGTTTGGGTTGATGTAGAACTGCCCTGCAAAGGGTTGTTGGGGGGGGGGGCGGTTGTGTTGAAATAAACATGCACTGCAAATGGTTGGTTGGGTTGAATTAAAAATGCACTGCAAATGGTTGTTTGGATTGAAGTAAAATACATTGCAAATGGTTGTGTGGATTGGGGGGGGGGGGGGTTTGGGTTGAAGTAAAAAAGCACTGCAAATGATTGTTTGGGTTGAAGTAAAAATGCACTGCCAATAGTTGTTTGGGTTGAACTAAAAATGCACTGCAAATGGGGGTTGGGGGGGGGCTTGTGTTTAAGTAAATGCACTGCAAATGGTTGTTTGGGTTGATGTAAAAACGCACTGCTAATGATTGTTTAGGTTGAAGTAAAATGCACTGCTAATGATTGTTTGGGTTGAAGTAAAAGTTCACTGCAAATGATTGTTTGGGTTGATGTAAAATGCACTGCCAATGGTTGTTTGGGTTGAAGTAAAATGCATTACAAATGATCGTGTAGGTTGAAGAAAAAATGCACTGGTAAAGGTTGTTTGGGTTGAAGTAAAAATGCATTGCAAATGGTTGTTTAGGTTGAAGTAAAAATGCACTGCAAATGGTTGTTTGGGTTGAAGTAAAATGCACTGCTAATGGTTGTATGGGGCGTTGAGTTGAAGTCTAAATGCACTGCAAAAGGTTGTTTGGGTTGATGTAAAAATGCACTGCCAATGGTTGTTTGTGTTGAAGCAAAAATGCACTGCAAATGTACGTTTGGGTGTGTTTTGTGTTGATATATAAATGCACTGCAAATGGTTGTTTGGGTTGAAGTACAAATGCACTGCAAGGGGTTGTTGGGGGGGGGCGGTTGGGTTGAAATAAAAATATGCACGGCAAATGGTTGTTTGGGTTGAATTAAAAATGCACTGCAAATGGTTGTTTGGGTTGAAGTAGAAATGCTCTGTAAGGGTTGTTGGGGGGGCGGTTGGGTTGAAATAAAAATGCACTGCAAATGGTTGTTTGGGTTGAATTAAAAAATGCACTGCAAATGGTTGTTTGGGTTGAATTAAAAATGCACTGCAAATGGTTGTTTGGGTTGAAGTAAAAATGTACTGCAAATGGTAGGTTGGGATGCAGTAAAAATGCACTGCAAATGGTTGTTTCGGTTGATGTAAAAATGCTCTGTAAATGTGTGTTTGGGTTGCAGTAAAATGCTCTGCAAATTGTTGTTTGAGTTGAAGTAAAAATGCACTGCAAATGGTTGTTTGGGTTGAAGTAAAATGCACTGAATATGGTTGTTTGGGTTGAAGTAAAAATGTACTGCAAATGGTAGTTTGGGTTGCAGTAAAAATGCACTGCAAATGGTTCTTTCGGTTGAAGTAAAATGCACTGCAAATGGTTGTTTGAGCTGCAGTAAAAATGCACTGCAAATGGTTCTTTGAGTTGAAGTAAAATGCACTTCAAATGGTTGTTTGTGTTGAAGCAAAAATGCACTGAAAATGGTTGTTTGGGTTGAAGTAATAATGCACTGCGAATGGTTGTTTGGTTTGAAGTAAAATGCACTGCAAATGGGTGCTTGGGGGTTTTTGCGTTGAAGTAAAAATGCACTGCAAATGGTTGTTTCGGTTGATGTAAAAATGCTCTGCAAATGTTTGTTTGGGTTGCAGTAAAATGCTCTGCAAATGTGTGTTTGGGTTGCAGTAAAATGCTCTGCAAATGGTTGTTTGTTGAAGTAAAAATGCACTGCAAATGCTTGTTTGGGTTGAAGTAAAATGCACTGAATATGGTTGTTTGGGTGGAAGTAAAAATGCACTGCAAATTGTTTTTTTGGGTTGAAGTAAAATGCACTGCAAATGGTTGTTTGGGTTGAAGTAAAAATGCACTGCAAATGGTTGTTTGGGTTGAAGTAAAAATGCACTGAATATATTTGTTTGGGTTGAAGTAAAATGTACTGCAAATGGTAGTTTGGGTTGCAGTAAAAATGCACTGCAAATGGTTGTTTCGGTTGATGTAAAATGCTCTGCAAATGGTTGTTTGGGATGCAGTAAAATGCTCTGCAAATGGTTGTTTGAGTTGACGTAAAAATGCACTGCAAATGTTTGTTTGGGTTGCAGTAAAAATGCACTGAAAAATTGTTGTTTGTGTTGAAGTAATAATGTACTGCAAATGGTAGTTTGGGTTGCAGTAGCAATGCACTGCAAGTGATTGTTTCGGTTGATTTAAAAATACTCTGCAAATGGTTGTTTGGGTTGCAGTAAAATGCTCTGCAAATTTTTGTTTGTGTTGAAGTAAAAATGCACTGCAAATGGTTGTTTGGGTTGAAGTAAAAATGCACTGAAAAATGGTTGTTTGGGTTGAAGTAAAAATGCACTGCAAATGGTTGTTTGGGTTGAAGTGAAAATGTACTGCAAATGGTAGTTTGGGTTGCAGTAAAAATGCACTGCAAATGGTTGTTTCGGTTGAAGTAAAAATGCACTGAATATGGTTGTTTGGGTTGAAGTTAAAATGTACTGCAAATGGTAGTTTGGGGTGCAGTAAAATGCACTGCAAATGGTTCTTTCGGTTGAAGTAAAATGCACTGCAAATGGTTGTTTGAGCTGCTAAAAAAATGCACTGCAAATGGTTCTTTGAGTTGAAGTAAAATGCACTTCAAATGGTTGTTTGTGTTGAAGCAAAAATGCACTGAAAATGGTTGTTTGGGTTGAAGTAATAATGCACTGCGAATGGTTGTTTGGTTTGAAGTAAAATGCACTGCAAATGGATGCTTGGGGGTTTTTGCGTTGAAGTAAAAATGCACTGCAAATGTTTGTTTTGGTTGATGTAAAAATGCTCTGCAAATGTTTGTTTGGGTTGCAGTAAAATGCTCTGCAAATGTTTGTTTGGGTTGCAGTAAAATGCTCTGCAAATGGTTGTTTGTTGAAGTAAAAATGCACTGCAAATGTTTGTTTGGGTTGAAGTAAAAATGCACTGAATATGGTTGTTTGGGTGGAAGTAAAAATGCACTGCAAATTGTTTTTTTGGGTTGAAGTAAAATGCACTGCAAATGGTTGTTTGGGTTGAAGTAAAAATGCACTGCAAATGGTTGTTTGGGTTGAAGTAAAAATGCACTGAATATGGTTGTTTGGGTTGAAGTAAAAATGTACTGCAAATGATAGGTTGGGATGCAGTAAAAATGCACTGCAAACGGTTGTTTCGGTTGATGTAAAAATGCTCTGCAAATGTTTGTTTGGGTTGCAGTAAAATGCTCTGCAAATTGTTGTTTGGGTTGAAGTAAAAACGTACTGCAAATCGTTGTTTGGGTTGAAGCAAAAATGCACTGCAAATGGTTGCTTGGGGGGGGGGGGTTGCGTTGAAGTAAAATGCACTGCACATGATTGTTTGGGTTGAAGTGTAAATGCACTACAAATGGTTGTTTGGGTTGATGTAAAAATGCACTGCAAATGGTTGTTTGGGTTAAAGTAAAATGCACAGCAAATGGTTGTTTGGGTTGAAGGAAAAATGCACTGCAAATGGTTGTTTGGGTTGAAGTAAAAATGCACTGCAAATGGTTGTTTGGGTTGAAGTAAAATGCACTGAAAAATGGTTGTTTGGGTTGAAGTAAAAATGCACTGCAAATGATTGTTTGGGTTGAAGTGAAAATGTACTGCAAATGGTAGTTTGGGTTGCAGTAAAAATGCACTGCAAATGGTTGTTTCGGTTGATGTAAAATGCTCTGCAAATGGTTGTTTGGGTTGCAGTAAAATGCTCTGCAAATGGTTGTTGGAGTTGAAGTAAAAATGCACTGCAAATGTTTGTTTGGGTTGAAGTAAAAATGCACTGAAAAATGGTTGTTTGGGTTGAAGTAATAATGTACTGCAAATGGTAGTTTGGGTTGCAGTAAAAATGCACTGCAAATGGTTGTTTGGGTTGACGTAAAAATGTACTGCAAATGGCTGTTTGGGTTGATGTAAAAATGCACTCAAATTGTTGTTTGGGTTGAAGTAAAATGCACTGCAAATGGTTGTTTGGGTTGCAGTAAAAATGCACTGCAAATGGTTGTTTCGGTTGATGTAAAATGCTCTGCAAATGGTTGTTTGGGTTGCAGTAATATGCTCTGCAAATGGTGGTTTGGGTTGAAGTAAAAATGCACTGCAAATGTTTGTTTGGGTTGAAGTAAAATGCAATGCAAATGGTTGCTTGGGGGGGTTTGCGTTGAAGTAAAAATGCACTGCAAATGGTTGTTTGGGTTAAAGTAAAAATGCACAGCAAATGGTTGCTTGGGTTGAAGGAAAAATGCACTGCAAATGGTTGTTTGGGTTGTAGTAACAATGCACTGCAAATGGTTGTTTGGGTTGAAGAAAAAAAGGAATGCAACGGTTGTTTGGGTTGAAGTACAAATGCGCAGCAAATTGTTGTTTGGGTGGAAGTAAAAATGCACTGCAAATTGTTTTTTTGGGTTGAAGTAAAATGCACTGCAAATGGTTGTTTGGGTTGATGTAAAAATGCACTGCAAATTGTTGTTTGGGTTGAAGTAAAAATGCACTGAATAAGGTTGTTTGGGTTGCAGTAAAATGCTCTGCAAATTGTTGTTTGAGTTGAAGTTAAAATGCACTGCAAATGGTTGTTTGGGTTGAAGTAAAAATGCACTGAATATGGTTGTTTGGGTTGAATTAAAAATGTACTGCAAATGGTAGTTTGCGTTGCAGTAAAAATGCACTGCAAATGATTGTTTCGGTTCAAGTAAAATGCACTGCAAATGGTTGTTTGAGTTGAAGTAAAAATGCACTGCAAATATTTGTTTGGGTTGAAGTAAAAATGCACTGAAAAATGGTTGTTTGGGTTGAAGTAAAAATGTACTGCAAATGGTAGTTTGGGTTGTAGTAAAAATGCACGGCAAATGGTTGTTTCGGTTAATGTAAAATGCTGTGCAAATGGTTGTTTTGGTTGCAGTAAAATGCGCTGCAAATGGTTGTTTGAGTTGAAGTAAAAACGCACTGCAAATGTTTGTTTGGGTTGAAGAAAAATGCACTGAAAAATGGTTGTTTGGGTTGAAGTAAAAACGTACTGCAAATCGTTGTTTGGGTTGAAGCAAAAATGCACTGCAAATGGTTGCTTGGGGGGGGGGGGGGGTTTGCGTTGAAGTAAAATGCACTGCACATGATTGTTTGGGTTGAAGTATAAATGCACTACAAATGGTTGTTTGAGTTGATGTAAAAATGCACTGCAAATGGTTGTTTGGGTTAAAGTAAAATGCACAGCAAATGGTTGTTTGGGTTGAAGGAAAAATGCACTGCAAATGGTTGTTTGGGTTGTAGTAACAATGCACATCAAATGGTTGTTTGGGTTGAAGTAAAAATGCATTGCAAATAGTTGCTTGGGGGGGTCTGCGTTGAAGTAGAAATGCACTGCAAAAGATTGTTTGGGTTGAAGTATAAATGCACTGCAAATGATTGTTTGGGTTGAAGTATAAATGCACTACAAATGGTTGTTTGGGTTGATGTAAAAATGCACAGCAAATGCTTGTTTGGGTTGAAGTAAAAATGCACTGCAAATGGTTGTTTGGGTTGACGTAAAAATGTACTGCCAATGTTTGTTTGAGCTGCAGTAAAAATGCACTGCAAATGTTTCTTTGGGTTGAAGTAAAATGCACTTCAAATGGTTGTTTGGGTTGAAGCAAAAATGCACTGCAAATGGTTGCTTGGGGGGGGGGTTTGCGTTGAAGTAAAATGCACTGCACATGATTGTTTGGGTTGAAGTATAAATGCACTACAAATGGTTGTTTGAGTTGATGTAAAAATGCACTGCAAATGGTTGTTTGGGTTAAAGTAAAATGCACAGCAAATGGTTGTTTGGGTTGATGTAAAAATGCACTGATAATGGTTGTTTGGGTTGAAGTAAAAATGCACTGCAAATGGTTGTTTGGGTTGACGTAAAAATGTACTGCCAATGTTTGTTTGAGCTGCAGTAAAAATGCACTGCAAATGTTTCTTTGGGTTGAAGTAAAATGCACTTCAAATGGTTGTTTGTGTTGAAGCAAAATGCACTGAAAATGGTTGTTTGGGTTGAAGTAAAAATGTACTGCAAATGGTTGTTTGGTTTGAAGTAAAAATGCACTGCAAATGGTTGCTTGGGGGGTTGCGTTGAAGTAAAAATGCACTGCAAAAGATTGTTTGGGTTGAAGTATAAATGCACTGCAAATGATTGTTTGGGTTGAAGTATAAATGCACTACAAATGGTTGTTTGGGTTGTAGTAACAAGGTACTGCAAATGGTTGTTTGGGTTGAAGAAAAAATGGAATGCAAACGGTTGTTTGGGTTGAAGTACAAATGCGCTGCAAATGGTTGTTTGGGTGGAAGTAAAAATGCACTGCAAATTGTTTTTTTGGGTTGAATTAAAATGCAATGCAAATGGTTGTTTGGGTTGAAGTAAAAATGCACTGCAAAAGATTGTTTGGGTTGAAGTATAAAATGCACTGCAAATGGTTGTTTGGGTTAAAGTAAAAATGCACAGCAAATGCTTGTTTGGGTTGAAGGAAAAATGCACTGCAAATGGTTGTTTGGTTTGTAATAACAATGTACTGCAAATGGTTGTTTGGGTTGAAGAAAAAATGGAATGCAAACGGTTGTTTGGGTTGAAGTACAAATGCGCTGCAAATGGTTGTTTGGGTGGAAGTAAAAATGCACTGCAAATTGTTTTTTTTTGGGTTGAATTAAAATGCACTGCAAATGGTTGTTTGGGTTGAAGTAAAAAATCACTGCAAATGGTGTTTGGGTTGAAGCAAAATGCACTGCAAATGGTTGTTTGGGTTGAAGTAAAAATGCACTGCAAATGGTTGTTTGGGTTGAAGTAAAAAATTACTGCTAATGGTTGTTTGGGTTGAAGTAAAAATGCACTGTAAATGGCTGTTTGGGTTGAAGTACAATGCACTGCAAATTGTTGTTTGGGTTGAAGTACAAATGCAATGCAAATGGTTGTTTGGGTCGAAGCAAAAATATACTGCAAATGGTTGTTTGGGCGTGTTTTGTGTGGAAATAAAAATGCACTGCGAATGGTTGTTTGGGTTGAAGTAAAAATGCACTGCAAGTGGTTGTTTGGGTTGAAGTACAAATGCACAGCTAATGGTTGTTTGGGTTGAAGTAAAAATGCACTGCATATGGTTGTTTGGATTGAGGTAAAATGCACTGCAAATGTTTGTTTGGGGGGGGTTGGGGTTGAAGTAAAAATGCACTGCAAATGGTTGTTTGGGTTGAAGTACAAATGCACTGCAAGGGGTTGTTGGGGGCGGTTGGGTTGAAATAAAAATGCACGGCAAATGGTTGTTTGGGTTAAATTAAAATGCACTGCAAGTGGTTGTTTGGTTTGAAGTAGAAGTGCACTGTAAGGGTTGTTGGGGGGCGGTTGGGTTGAAATAAAAATGCACTGCAAATGGTTGTTTGGGTTGAATTAAAAATGCACTGCAAATGGTTGTTTGGGTTGAAGTAGAAATGCACTACAAATGGTTGTGTGGGTGGTGGGGGGGGTTTGGGTTGGAGTGAAAATGCACTGCAAATGATTGTTTGGGTCGAAGTAAAAATGCATTGCCAATCGTCGTTTGCGTTGCAGTAACAATGCACTGCAAATGGTCTTTTAGGTTGAAGCAAAAATACGCTGCAAATGGTTGTTTGGGTTGAAGTTAAAATTTACTGCGAATGGTTATTTAAGTTCAAGTAAAAATACACTGCAAATGGTTGTTTGGGTTGAAGTACAAAAGCACTGCAAAGGGTTGTTGGGGGATTTGGGTTGAAGTACAAATGCACTGCAAATGGTTGTTCGGGTTGAAGTAAAAATACACTGCAAATGGTTGTTTGGGTTGTAGTAAAAATGCACTGCAAATGGTTGTTTGGGTTGAAGTAAACATGCACTGCAAATGGTGTTTGGGTTGAAGCAAAAAAATACTGCTAATGGTTGTTTGGGTTGAAGTAAAAATGCACTGTAAATGGCTGTTTGGGTTGAAGTACAAATGCACTGCAAATGGTTGCTCGCAGTGAGTAAAAATGCACTGCTAATGGTTGTTTGGGTTGAAGAAAAAATGGTAAGCAAATGGTTGTTTGGGTTGAAGTAAAAATGCACTGCAAATGGTTGTTTGAGGAAGTAACAATGCACTGCAAATTGTTTTTTGGGTTGAAGTACAAATGCACTGCAAATTGTTGTTTGGGTTGAAGTAAAAATGCAATGCAAATGGCTGTTTGGGTCGAAGCAAAAATATACTGCAAATGGTTGTTTGGTTGGAAGTAAAAATGCACTGCAAATGGTTGTTTCGTTTGAAGTAAAAATGAACTGCAAATTTTTGTTTGGGTTGAAGTAAAAATACACTGCAAATGGTTGTTTGGGTTGAAGTAAAAATGCACTGCAAATGGGTGTTTGGGTTGAAGTAAAAAAATACTGCTAATGGTTGTTTGGGTTGAAGTAAAAACGCACTGCAAATGGCTGTTTGGGTTGAAGTACAAATGCACTGCAAATGTTTGCTCGCAGTGAGTAAAAATGCACTGCTAATGGTTGTTTGGGTTGAAGAAAAAATGGTAAGCAAATGGTTGTTTGGGTTGAAGTAAAAATGCACTGCAAATGGTTGTTTGAGTTGATGTAAAAATGCACTGCAAATTGTTTTTTGGGTTGAAGTACAAATGCACTGCAAATTGTTGTTTGGGTTGAAGTAAAAATTTAATGCAAATGGTTGTTTGGGTCGAAGCAAAAATACACTGCAAATGGTTGTTTGGGCGTGTTTTGTGTTGAAATAAAAATGCACTGCAAATGGTTGTTTGGGTTGAAGTACAAATGCACTGCAAGTGATTGATTGGTTTGAAGTAAAAATTGCAATGCAAGTGGTTGTTTGGGTCGAAGCAAAAATACACTGCAAATGGTTGTTTGGGTTGAAGTAAAAACGCACTGCAAATGGTTGTTGGGGGGGGGAGGGGTTGGGTTGAACTAAAAATGCACCGCCAAAGGTTGTTTGAGTTGAAGTAAAAATGCACTGCAAATTGTTTTTTGGGGTTAAAGTACAAATGCACTGCAAATGATTGTTTAGGTTCAAGTACAAATGCACTGCAAAGGGTTGTTGCGGGGGGAGGGGGTTGGGTTGAAATAAAAATGCACTGCAAATCGTTGTTTGTGTTGAAATAAAAATGCACTGCAAATGGTTGTTTGGGTTGAAGTACAAATTCACTGCAAGTGGCTGTTTGGGTTGAAGTACAAATGCACTGCAAATGTTTGCTCGCAGTGAGTAAAAATGCACTGCTAATGGTTGTTTGGGTTGAAGAAAAAATGGTAAGCAAATGGTTGTTTGGGTTGAAGTAAAAATGCACTGCAAATGGTTGTTTGAGTTGATGTAAAAATGCACTGCAAATTGTTTTTTGGGTTGAAGTACAAATGCACTGCAAATTGTTGTTTGGGTTGAGGTAAAAATTCAATGCAAATGGTTGTTTGGGCGTGTTTTGTGTTGAAATAAAAATGCACTGCAAATGGTTGTTTGGGTTGAAGTACAAATGCACTGCAAGTGATTGATTGGTTTGAAGTAAAAATGCAATGCAAGTGGTTGTTTGGGTCGAAGCAAAAATACACTGCAAATGGTTGTTTGGGTTGAAGTAAAAACGCACTGCAAATGGTTGTTGGGGGGGGGGGTTTGGGTTGAACTAAAAATGCACCGCCAAAGGTTGTTTGAGTTGAAGTAAAAATGCACTGCAAATTGTTTTTGGGGTTAAAGTACAAATGCACTGCAAATGATTGTTTAGGTTCAAGTACAAATGCACTGCAAAGGGTTGTTGCGGGGGGGGGGGGTTGGGTTGAAATAAAAATGCACTGCAAATCGTTGTTTGTGTTGAAATAAAAATGGACTGCAAATGGTTGTTTGGGTTGAAGTACAAATGCACTGCAAGTGATTGATTGGTTTGAAGTAAAAATGCAATGCAAGTGGTTGTTTGGGTCGAAGCAAAAATACACTGCAAATGGTTGTTTGGGCGTGTTTTGTGTTGAAATAAAAATGCACTGCAAATGGTTGTTTGGGTTGAAGTACAAATGCACTGCAAGTGATTGATTGGTTTGAAGTACAAATGCAATGCAAATGGGTTTTTTGTGTTGAATTAAAAATGCACTGCAAATGGTTGTTTGTGGGGGGTTTTGGGTTGGTAAAAATGCACTGCAAATGGTTGTTTGGGTTGAAGTAAAAATGCACTGCATATGGTTGTTTGGGTTGAAGTAAAAATGCACTGCTAATGGTTGTTTGGGTTGAAGTAAAAATGCACTGCATATGGTTGTTTGGGTTGAGGTAAAAATGCACTGCAAATGTTTGTTTGGTTGGAACTAAAATGCACTGCAAATGGTTGTTTCGGTTGAAGTAAAAATGTACTGCAAATAGTTGTTTGGGTTGAAGTAAAAATGCAGTGCAAATGGTTGTTTAGGTTGAAGTAAAAATGCACCGCCAAAGGTTGTTTGGGTTGAAGTAAAAATGCACAGCAAATGGTTGTTTGGGATGAAGTAAAAACACACTGCAAATGGTTGTTGGGGGGGGGGGGGTTGGGTTGAACTAAAATGCACTGCAAATGGTTGTTTGGGTTAAAGTAAAAATGCACTGCAAATCGTTGTTTGGGTGAAGTAAAATGCAATGCAAATAGTTGTTTGGGTTGAAGTGAAAATGCACTGCAAATGGTTGTCTGGGGTGAAGTAGAAATGCACTGCAAGTGGGTTTTTTGTGTTGACGTAAAAATGCACTGCAAATGTGTGTTTGGTAGGGTTTTGGGTTGAAGTAAAAATGCACTGCAAATAGGTGTTTGAGTTGAAGTAAAAATGCACTGCAAATGGTTGTTTGGGTTGAAGTAAAAATGCACTGCAAATGGTTGTTTGGGTTGAAGTAAAAATTCACTTCAAATGATTGTTTGGGTTGAAGTAAAAATACACAGCAAATGGTGGTTTGGGTTGAAATAAAAACGCACTGCAAATGGTTGTTGGGGGGGGGGGGTTTGGGTTGAACTAAAAATGCACTGCAAATGGTTGTTTGGGTTGAAGTAAAAATGCACTGCAAATTGTTTTTGGGGTTAAAGTACAAATGCACTGCAAATGATTGTTTGGTTCAAGTACAAATGCACTGCTAATGGTTCTTTGGGTTGAAGTAAAAATGCACTGCAAATGGTTGTTTGGTTTGAAATCAAAATGCACTGCAAATGGTTGTTTGGGTTGAAGGAAAAATGCAATGCAAATAGTTGTTTGGGTTGAAGTGAAAATGCACTGCAAATGGTTGTTTGGGCGTGCTTTGGGTTGAAATAAAAATGCACTACAAATGGTTGTCTGGGGTGAAGTAGAAATGCACTGCAAGTGGGTTTTTTGTGTTAACGTAAAAATGCACTGCAAATGTGTGTTTGGTAGAGTTTTGGGTTGAAGTAAAAATGCACTGCAAATGGTTGTTTGAGTTGAAGTAAAAATGCACTGCAAATGGTTGTTTGGGTTGTAGTAAAAATGCACTGCAAATGGTTGTTTGGGTTGAAGTAAAAATTCACTTCAAATGATTGTTTGGGTTGAAGTAAAAATGCACTGCAAATGGTTGTTTGGGTTGATGTAAAAATGCACTGCTAATGGTTGTTTGGGTTGAAGTAAAAATGCACTGCAAATGGTTGTTTGGTTTGAAATCAAAATGCACTGCAAATGGTTGTTTGGGTTGAAATAAAAATGCACTGCAAATGGTTGTCTGGGGTGAAGTAGAAATGCACTGCAAGTGGGTTTTTTGTGTTGACGTAAAAATGCACTGCAAATGTGTGTTTGGTAGGGTTTTGGGTTGAAGTAAAAATGCACTGCAAATAGGTGTTTGAGTTGAAGTAAAAATGCACTGCAAATGGTTGTTTGGGTTCAAGTAAAAATGCACTGCAAATGGTTGTTTGGGTTGAAATAAAAATTCACTTCAAATGATTGTTTGGGTTGAAGTAAAAATACACAGCAAATGGTGGTTTGGGTTGAAATAAAAACGCACTGCAAATGGTTGTTGGGGGGGGGGTTGGGTTGAACTAAAAATGCACTGCAAATGGTTGTTTGGGTTGAAGTAAAAATGCACTGCAAATTGTTTTTGGGGTTAAAGTACAAATGCACTGCAAATGATTGTTTGGGTTCAAGTACAAATGCACTGCTAATGGTTCTTTGGGTTGAAGTAAAAATGCACTGCAAATGGTTGTTTGGTTTGAAATCAAAATGCACTGCAAATGGTTGTTTGGGTTGAAGGAAAAATGCAATGCAAATGGTTGTTTGGGTTGAAGTGAAAATGCACTGCAAATGGTTGTTTGGGCGTGCTTTGGGTTGAAATAAAAATGCACTGCAAATGGTTGTCTGGGGTGAAGTAGAAATGCACTGCAAGTGGGTTTTTTGTGTTAACGTAAAAATGCACTGCAAATGTGTGTTTGGTAGAGTTTTGGGTTGAAGTAAAAATGCACTGCAAATGGTTGTTTGAATTGAAGTAAAAATGCACTGCAAATGGTTGTTTGGGTTGAAGTAAAAATGCACTGCAAATGGTTGTTTGGGTTGAAGTAAAAATTCACTTCAAATGATTGTTTGGGTTGAAGTAAAAATACACAGCAAATGGTGGTTTGGGTTGAAATAAAAACGCACTGCAAATGGTTGTTGGGGGGGGGGGGGTTGGGTTGAACTAAAAATGCACTGCAAATGGTTGTTTGGGTTGAAGTAAAAATGCACTGCAAATTGTTTTTGGGGTTAAAGTACAAATGCACTGCAAATGATTGTTTGGGTTCAAGTACAAATGCACTGCTAATGGTTCTTTGGGTTGAAGTAAAAATGCGCTGCAAATGGTTGTTTGGTTTGAAATCAAAATGCACTGCAAATGGTTGTTTGGGTTGAAGGAAAAATGCAATGCAAATGGTTGTTTGGGTTGAAGTGAAAATGCACTGCAAATGGTTGTTTGGGCGTGCTTTGGGTTGAAATAAAAATGCACTACAAATGGTTGTCTGGGGTGAAGTAGAAATGCACTGCAAGTGGGTTTTTTGTGTTAACGTAAAAATGCACTGCAAATGTGTGTTTGGTAGAGTTTTGGGTTGAAGTAAAAATGCACTGCAAATGGTTGTTTGAGTTGAAGTAAAAATGCACTGCAAATGGTTGTTTGGGTTGTAGTAAAAATGCACTGCAAATGGTTGTTTGGGTTGAAGTAAAAATTCACTTCAAATGATTGTTTGGGTTGAAGTAAAAATGCACTGCAAATGGTTGTTTGGGTTGATGTAAAATGCACTGCTAATGGTTGTTTGGGTTGAAGTAAAAATGCACTGCAAATGGTTGTTTGGTTTGAAATCAAAATGCACTGCAAATGGTTGTTTGGGTTGAAATAAAAATGCACTGCAAATGGTTGTCTGGGGTGAAGTAGAAATGCACTGCAAGTGGGTTTTTTGTGTTGACGTAAAAATGCACTGCAAATGTGTGTTTGGTAGGGTTTTGGGTTGAAGTAAAAATGCACTGCAAATAGGTGTTTGAGTTGAAGTAAAAATGCACTGCAAATGGTTGTTTGGGTTCAAGTAAAAATGCACTGCAAATGGTTGTTTGGGTTGAAATAAAAATTCACTTCAAATGATTGTTTGGGTTGAAGTAAAAATACACAGCAAATGGTGGTTTGGGTTCAAGTACAAATGCACTGCAAAGGGTTGTTGGGGGGGGGGGTTGGGTTGAAATAAAATGCACTGCAAGTGGTTGTTTGGGTTGAAGTAAAAATGCACTGCAAATCGTTGTTTGTGTTGAAGTAAAAATGCAGTGCTAATGGTTGTTTGGGTTGATGTAAGATGCACTGCAAATCGTTGTTTGGGTTGAAGGAAAAATGCACTGCAAATGGTTGTTTGGGGGGTTCTTGTGTTGAATAGAAAAGGCACTACAAAGGGTTGTTTGGGTTGAAGTAAAAATGCACTGCAAATGGTTGTTTGAAATGAAGTAAAAATGTGCTGCAAATGGTTATGGGGGGGTGGGTTGAATTAAAGATGCACTGCAATGGCTGTTTTGGTTTTTTTTGGGTTGAAGTAAAAATGCACTGCAAATGGTTGATTTGGGGGGTGGTTTGGGTTGAAGTAAAAATGCACTGCAAATGGTTGTTTGGGGAGGTTTTGGGTTGAAGTAAAAATGCACTGCAAATGGTTGTTTGGGGAGGTTTTGGTTGAAGTAAAAATGCACTTTTGGTCATTTTTGGGGGGTGTTTTTGGTTGAAGTATAAAGGCACTACAAAGGGTTGTTTGGGGGGGTTGGGTTGAAGTAAAAATGCACTGCAAATGGTTGTTTGGGTTGATGTAAAAATGCACTGCAAATGGTTGTTTGGGTTGAAGTAAAATGCACTGTGAATGGTTGTTTGGGTTGAAGTACTGATGCACTGCAAATGGTTGTTTGCATTGAGTAAAAATGCACTGCTAATGGTTATTTGGGTTGAAGTAAAAATACACTGCAAATGGTTGTTTGTGTTGAAGTAAAAATGCACTGCAAATGGTTGTTTGGGTTGAAGTAAAAATGCACTGCAAATTGTTGTTTGGGTTAAAATAAAAATGCACTGCAAATGGTTGTTTGGGTTGAAGTAAAAATGCACTGCAAATGCTTGTTTGTGTTGAAGTGAAAATGGTTGTTTGGGCGGGTTTTGGGTTGAAGTGAAAATGCACTGCAATGGGTTGTTTGTCTAAACTTGACAACTTCCTGTTTACAC
This sequence comes from Leucoraja ocellata, assembly GCA_036785375.1. Classification (NCBI taxonomy): domain Eukaryota; kingdom Metazoa; phylum Chordata; class Chondrichthyes; order Rajiformes; family Rajidae; genus Leucoraja; species Leucoraja ocellata. The sequence goes on along the minus strand of JAWMAR010000314.1, from coordinate 341,911 downwards.
TATATTGATTTTAGGTAAAACGCCACAACTTACGGCTGCGATTTTTGCCCATTTTACTCTGTCCCCCTCCGATGATCAGGTGCAGATGATTCTTTCCATCAATGAAAAATATAAGTGTTATTAGTGTTAAAAAAAATGTGAGAATAGAAACATAGAAACATAGAAATTAGGTGCAGGAGTAGGCCATTCGGCCCTTCGAGCCTGCACCGCCATTCAATATGATCATGGCTGATCATCCAACTCAGTATCCCGTACCTGCCTTCTCTCCATACCCCCTGATCCCTTAGCCACAAGGGCCACATCTAACTCCCTCTTAAATATAGCCAATGAACTGGCCTCAACTACCCTCTGTGGCAGAGAGTTCCAGAGATTCACCACTCTCTGCATGAAAAAAGTTATTCTCATCTCAGTTTTAAAGGATTTCCCCTTTATCCTTAAGCTGTGACCCCTTGTCCTGGACTTCCCAACATCGGGAACAATCTTCCTGCATCTAGCCTGTCCAACCCCTTAAGAATTTTGAATCTCTCTCCTTTTCCGTGGTAGGGGAGGGGGATTATAAAACCGGAAGTGTGGGTGTGGCTCAGTATCTGCATGATGGGGGAGGGAGAGTTCACAACTCTGCCTGAGCTGTGAATCAACTGAACACACTGAATGTCTACTGAACTGTGAGTGTGGTGTTTTGTGTTGTTTTATGGTGGTTTTATGGTGGTTTCACCTTGCTTGAAATGGTATGAAACTGCATTTGAATGTGGTGGTCTTGCACCCTGCATGAAATGGTATGAAACTGCATTTGAATTTGGTGGCCTTGCACTCTGCTTGAAGTGGTATGAAACTGCACTTGAATTTGGTGGTCTTGCACCCTGCTTGAAGTGGTTGGAAACTGCACTTGAATTCGGTGGCCTTGCACCCTGCTTGAAGTGGTATGAAGCTGCACTTGAATTTTGTGGCACCCTGCTCATAGAGGTAAGAAACTGCACTTGAATTTGGTGACCTTGCACCCTACTTGAAATGGTAGGGAATGGATTTGAATTTGGTGGGTTTGCACTCTGCTTAAAATGGAATTTCAAGGAATAGCCGTAAGCCAACTGCCAGCCCACCAGCCATGAGTGAGCTGCCAGCACATCAGGCTTGAGGCACTGCCATCAACCCCATGAATCCATTTGGCCCACAATGTCCATACTAGCCCTCTGGAGACCAGTAGTCCCTGCAGCAAACAACACCCACACCAGCGCTCCAGAAAGCCCCCCCCCCCCCCCCCCCCCCCCCCCCCCCCCCCCCCCCCACTGGCCACTAGTTTATGGGAATTGATGGAGAGGTGGAATATTGCTTCGGGGGACCAGCCCTCTCGTGTGAACATGGGACCCAACGGGTCCAACTTAATCTAGTAGTTATTATGAATTCCAGATCTTGGTTCTTGGTTCTTGGTTTCCCTGGTCCTCCAAAATATTCCAAATGGAATTTAAACTGGAGGTGGTGAAGGGAGGGCTTAAGCCAGAAAGGGGTTATTGGGAAGAAAGAGCTACTTTAAATTTAGTTGCATCTGGTTGGGTAACTATAGTTTGGTGGAGATTATTCCATGCTTTAATTGTGCGTGGGAAGAACGAATTTCTGTACACATCTGTCTCTGTAGCTGGGATCACAAATTGGATCGAATGCCCTCGTCTGCTCCTAATTGGTTTGGGTTTGGTGTAGGGCTTGTAGTCTATGTCGAGCTGACCATTTAACATTTTGTAAAAACAGGTCAAACGGTGACCTTCATGTCTGTCTTGGAGAGGGTTCCACCCCAGAAAATTCAGAAGTTTGGTGACAGTCGCTTCTCTCTCATAGGTGTTAGTAACAAATCAAGCTGCCTG